>CAUYPK010064574.1:0-14738 GCA_963574355.1 Loris lydekkerianus
CTGAAACTGCAAGAGCAGGCAACCTAAGACAGGGGCTATGTTTATCCGCCATACAAAAAACAAAAGAGGGAATTGTTGGGCCCTGCCATGTGCCTGAGGCCTAGTGCAACTTCCCAAGCCTGACTAGAAGTAGATCCATCAAGCTACTTCTGCATAGCAATGACTCAGCAAGGCCCGGCCTGAAACTGCCTCTACCTAGATACAGCCAAGGTGGTACCATGCCATTGGCCCAACCCTGTCACGCACCTCATCCCTCACCTTCTTTCCCCGCCACCTTCCCCACACTCTATATAAGCGGCTGCTTGACGCAATAAAATTGAGTTCCTGCTTAAAAAAAAAAAAAAAAAGAAATGAAATCAGAAAGGAAGAGCCAAGGGAGGGAAGAAGGGAGGGGAGTGGGGCTTTGGTGTGTGCCACACCTTTTGGGTGCAAGACATGATTGTAAGAGGGACTTTACCTAAAAAATGCAATCAGTGTAACCTGGTTTATTGTACCCTCAATGAATCCCCAATGATAAAACATAAACAAATGAAAAAAAAAAAAAAATTAGACCTCTCATTTGATCTTGCAATCCCACTACTAGACATCTACCCAGAAGAAAAAAAAAATCATTTTATCATCAGGACATTTGCACTAGATTGCTTATCATAGTTCAATTTACAATCACCAAGATGTGGAAATAACCTAAATGCTCATGAACCTTAGAATGAATTAACAAATTGTGGTATATGTATACCAGGGAATACTATTCAGCCATTAAAAATGATAGAGACTTTACATCTTTTGTATTAACGTGGATGGAGTTAAAACACGTTCTTCTTCATAAAGTATCATGAAAATGGAAAAGCAAGAATCGAATGTGCTCAAATTACTAATATGAAGCCAGTAGACAATGTAATATATCCCCACATAAGAGAAATACTCAATCCCATTCAAGTTTGGGGAAAGTGGAATGAGGGAGGAGGGACAGGGGAGGAGAGGCAGGAGGAGGATTGGTGTGCTCCCACTTAATGGGCACAAAGCAAGTGTATATGGCACAACTTTTGGATGCAGGACACATTACAAGAGGGACTCTACCTACTACAAACATTGTAACCTAGTTGTTTGCACCCTCACATTAATATGAAATAAAAAAGGATTTCTATAAGCATATCATAGAATTCTAGAATGTACAATCTCTCATTATTCATACTTAAATATATCTCTGATTATGTGTGTATTTCTTTTCTCACAAAAAAACAATGAAACATATAACACAAAACAAAATTTAACCCCTAACACGTACTGTTCAATAACTGTTTAGTTAACTATGAATGTACATTCTTGGGTAAATGTGTCTTATTTTAAAGGAAAGCAATATTAAAACAACACATATTGGCACAAATGATAAAAATTAAAGTTATTTGAAATAAGAAAGAATTTTTATCTTATGCATATGATTTATATATATCCTTAGAATACACAAGACAACAAAATTTGCCAAGCAAGATATAACTAAAACATTTTTAGTACACTTTTAGTATATAAAATAAGATATAATGTGTGCTGAAAATGTACCTTAAGAACAAAACTTGGTACATTTACCTTCAACTAGGATATGGAAAACTACAAGAGAACAATGTTCCCAACCTAAAAGCAAGAAAGAGTTGTACTCCCTATGCAATCATAACTCTGAGCCCATCAGAGAGCTGAGATTGCAAACCAAATTCCAAACATTGGCAAGCCCCTCTAAATGGAGACACAATGTAACAAATATTTTCTTTTTTGGAGAATATGGGGAAAAGAGGTAATAACCATGAAAAATGGGTAAGGAAAAAAAACTGCTAAATTTATAATGAGTCAAGCATGGTAGCCATGATAGTTTATAATACCTATAAGCTCAGAAGTTTACAGTGTCTCACCAGCTCTTTTAAAGAATCCACAGGGAGGGCGTAAAAAGGTTAGGGACAGGGCTACTCAGTGGCACACAGGCATAAAACCCCCACCTACCTTCCAAGCTCTTGCCTCAAAAAGAAGCAAAAACATAGGCTGCTTCTGGAAAGGCAGGAAATCCTCCCAATACTAGGGCCAAGGAAGTAGCTGCCATCTCTGATGGAGTAGTATTGGCAAGAACCAACTACAAGCGAGGAGGGCCCTGGAAGATCTGCTACTGCTCCCACCCAAAGGAGGGAAAATATTGCAGGAGGAATAGAAGGAAAATTCTCTGCTACTTAGAAAAGACAACAAACCTGCTCGGGCTGAAGATTTTGCACACATGTAAGCACAGTTTCACTACTGCTGGAGGAAGGGCAGAAAGTGTGTTCCTATCCACGATCTCCCAAGATACAAGATAGAGTTCAGCTGCTATAGGGATTGAAGAAAGGGATTGTGCAGAAGTGTTGACAGCTTGTTATCCCTAAAGTTCAAGTATACAGTGACAACCTAAGACTGAATCTTAACTGAAAAACTTTCCATCATTACACTGTCACTTCATCATTCATACAAAATAATTAAAAGAAGCAATAACAGTCTGCCACTGGCAATGATACATTGATTTCTAGGCAATTGCTAAACCATTGTTCTCTAATTTTTTTTTAATAAAATTTTTGAGATTTCATCAATAATTATGAAATACGAAAAAGAAAAGAAAATTACTCATTTTTTGGAAAAAAAATAGACAACAGAATCAAACCAAGTCCAATGACCTGAGAAGCAGCGTGGCTTAGTCCAAGTCTGAAAGCCTCAAAATCAATGAAGTCAATATTGAACCCTCAGTCTGAGACTGAAGATTTGAGAGCCTAGAAGGCTACTTGGGCAAGTTAAGTCCTGGGGTTCAAACACCCAAGGATGAGAAAAGAGGGTATCCCAGGTCAGGATAGAGACCAAATTTATCCTGTCTCCCCCTTTTTATTTGATCTGAGTCCCTGGCCAATTAGATGGCTCACATACACATTGAGGGCATCTTCCTCACCCAATCCGCCAACTCACATGCATATCTCTTCTAGAAATATACTCTTATGCATATATAGGGCTATATATTTCTAAACAAAAGCAAAACAATTTGGGTTTCCCTTTCAATAAAAGAGGGGCAGGCTCAGTGCCTACTGAAGCATTGAAAGGAAATTATACCTTACCAGCTATGTTAGTATCCCTGAATTCAGTCAATTTGACACCTCAAATTAAGCATTACTGCTATCTAAAGAAAAAAAACAACAACAACACTATTTGTCAAGTTTATAATTTTTTCAGAAGTAAAATGTGTGAAAAGCATAGCACAAAGAAAAGTAGAGGTAAAGTTATACTGTTGTGAAACTCTTCTAGTATGTATAAATTGTATAACATTATTTAATGTCATTATGTGAAAATTAAAAATATATAACATAAACCCTACAGTAATTCACAAAAATTTATAACAGAGTTGTAAGTAATAAACAAATAGTTTATTTGTTATTTCTCACTCTAGGAAAAAGAAACAAAGAAATGATAGTACAAATAGAAAATGAATGACAAGATGATATTTTTAAACAACTATAGCCATTAGTTTATCAAATAAGGCAGAACTTCCATAGTTGACCACCTCCCTACACTGACCACCTCCTTCAACTTAAGAACCAACTTATATAATTTTCATAGCCCAGACATGTACATGAATGTATCAGTACATTCAGCCTAACTCCTTAGGTCGATCACCTCCATATGTTGACCAGTTTGTTATAATCCCTTGGGTGGTCACCTTAGAGAACTTCCACTGTATAAATGATATAGATGTTTCAAATAAATAGCAGATGTTGTCATATTAATTTTTTTTTAAAGCAAACTAATCTAATTGCTGTCTACAGAGAACCCACTTCAAGCAAGATAGCATAGATAAGTTAAAAGCAAAGTGATAGAAAAATATAGTCAAAAAATAACAGGGGCAGCACCTGTGGCTCCAAGAAGTAGAACACCAGCCCCATATACCGGAGGTGGCGGATATAGACCCAGCCCTGGCAAAAAACTGCAAAAAGAAAAGAAAGTAATAAGAAATAAAGTTAAATTCAGAACTAGGCCTGTTTCCAGAGACATAGAGGAAAATTATATTAAGATAAAGGGGTCAGTTCATATGGAAAACATGATAATCATTGCAGTGTATAGACATAGTAACATAGCTTTTAAACCCAAAAAACAAAAAACATAGAACTAGCATGAGATTCAAACAATTACAAAATTTTAGTTACAGATGTTAGCATTTCCTTGTCAATACATCATGGCAGAAAAATGACCAAAAGAAGGACACTAAGGATAAACAAAATTTGCACAAAAATTATTAATTAACCTAACCAAATTGAAATCTATAAAGCACTCTACCAAACAGCAAAATACACATTCTTCTCAAGTTTTCTCAGGATATTTATCAAACTGAACTATCTTCTAGGTCATGATTCAAATCACAACAACTTTCAAAGATTAGCTTAATAAAAAGTACAACCTCTTGTGATGTTATTAAATAAGAATGAATAATTCCAATGTCTAGAAAATACTCAAATATTTAGAAATTAAGCAACAGATGTCTATAAGATTCAAAAATCACAAAAGAAGGAAATACTTTGAATTAAGTGAAAATGATAATAATATATTAAAAGCATGAATGATAAAAGGAAAAAGAACAAAACTGAGAAATTCAGCTTTATCAAAATTTTAAAATTCTGTCCATCAAAGACCACTGTAAAGAAAATTATATACAAGACATAGATTAGAGCAAAATATATGCAAAACATATATCTAATAATGAACTGTATCCAGAATACCAGAAAGATGGTAGAATAGGATGCTTCTAATTTTCCCTTCTCTCCAGATGCGCCAAATAAAAATCTACTTGTGAATCAGTTCTCCCTGAATGAAATTCAGAAACTAGCTGAGTGATTCTTGCACACTGGGCAAGAAAGAAAATATCCCCATCAATATTAGCAGAGAAAACAGAGGCACATTGGACACCAATTCCTCCCTAGGCACTGTGCTTTATAAGCAGGAAGAAATCCCCAACTCCCAGTTTATCTTTTAGGAGTGAAGGTTTCAGTCCATACATACTATGTCAGAATTTTCATATCTCCTCCTAAATATGAGTTTTGCTCTACAATTATCTAGCTCAGAGTAGAAAAGACTCAGAATTTACGACTCTCTGTAGACAACAGAAAAAAGACGTGGTTTTCAACAGTAGTACAAGCATTTCCAGGGTATAGGCATAACCCATGAGATCCATTCAGAAATTGCTCAAAATACTCAGCTCTCAGTTTCTCCTTGGAAGAAGTACGTCTGCACGTTTTCCCTCCTGCCATCTGAAGATCAGGCTTCTAACAACTTGTTTTTAGGCTCCTAGGAGGCAAATAAACTCTAGCCCTCTAAGGACCTGAATGAAAGAGTAGTTACTTCCCACAATTTCCCAAGCTTTCTCCAGTAATAAGTCCACATCTGCAAATTCTTCCTGGAAGTAGTTAGTACACACATTGAAACCCCAGTTTTCATAGCTCCCACTTAAGGGACAATCTTTTTAATCTCATACTGTGGCAGTTGACTGGACTGTGCATTTCTGAGTCTTCCTTTACCACAGAGACCAAAGAGTTGGTTTTTCAACAGGCACACACCCAGTGTCTATCACCCCATGCTATGAGTGTATAGTCTAAATGAGAGTATAGGCATTTGCCACAGAGCCTCTCCCCACCTTAATGTAGAGTGAGAGGCACACTCTTGCTCTCAGCTTCTCCCTGTGGATATAAAGTACTAGAACACACATCTAAAACCAAGTGCATCACTACTATGGTTAAGATTATACCCTTAATGACTTTGGGACCAGTAAGAATAAAGACTGGGAGAGGTGGTTGTCTTTTCTATTTAGCACAAACCAATACAAAGATTTAAGGGAAAAGAAGAAACAAAACATATTTTCCAAAAAAAGACAAACCAAGATAAACTTCCACAAATCAAGCTTCATGAAACAGGAATATCTGATTAATCTGGCAGAAAATTCAAAAGAATGGTTATAAAGATGATTGTGAACATTAGGCATGTAAAGCTTGAACAAAGTGATAATTTCCACACACGCCAACAAAAAAGATAGACAATATTAAATGATGAAATGTACCTAGGCCAGGTACAGTGGCTCATGCCTGTAATCCTAGCATGCTGGGAGGCCAAGACATTGGATTGTTTGAGCTTAGGAGTTCCAGACCAGCCTAAGTGAGAGCAAGACCCATTTCTACTAAAATATAGAAAAAACTCTCCAGGCATGGTGGCTGTAGTTTTAGCTACTGGAGAGGCTGAGGAAGAGCATTGCTCAAGCCCAAGATTTTGAGGTTGATGTGAGCTATGACACCACAGTAATGTACCAATGGTGACATACTGAGACTGTCATTAAAAAAAAAAATAAATAAATCACAAAACAGAAAAGATAGAACTGAAGAATACAATGAATGAACAAAAAAATCAATGAAAGAATTCAACAACTAACTCAAGTAAAATTAAAGATCAGCAAACTTGAAGACAGGACATTTGAAATTACTCATTCTGAAGAGTATAAATAAATTTAAACAAAAAATAAAAAGAGGAAGAGTGGGTCTTTTTCTTAAGAAACTCACAGGATGCTATGAAACCGAACAATGCATGCATCACTGGAGTACCAGAAGGACAATAAAGAAAAGAATAGATAGCTTATTCAAAAAAACATTAGCTAAAAACTTCTTAAACATGGAGAAGAAACTAGAAATCCAGATATAGGAAGCCCAAAACACACCAAATAAAATGAATTCAAAGAGATATATACAAATACACATTATAATCAAATTGTCAAAAGTTAAAAACAGAGAATTTTGAAAGTAGCAAAAGAAAACCAACTTGTAATCTATAACCAAATTCCTATAAAAATATTGGCAGAAACCTTTCAGGAGTGAAGAAAGAGAAATGATGTATTTAAAGTGCTGAAAAAATTTAAAAAAAACTGGCAACTAACAATATTATGCTAAGAAAAATCTGTCATTAAAAAATGGAGAAAAATGTTTTCTGAAACAAACAAAAGCTGAGAGAGTTTATAAGAACTAGAACTGCCTTACAAAAATGCTGAAGGTAATTATTCAAGTATAAATCAAAGGATGCTGAACGGTAACTCAAGAGTGTAAGAAGGTATAAATTAATGGACAAAATTAAGTATATAGACCAAAAAAGAATATTATGTTACTATAACATGATGGCTAAACAGATTGTAATTCTACTATAAACATTGTAAGATAAAGATATTAAAAATAATTATTACTAAATTATATCAATAGATACATAATATAAATAGTTGTAAACTGCATAAACAAAGCCAAGAGTACTGAGTCTTGCAAGTAAAGAAAGTGAAGTTATAAGCTTAAAATAGACAGATGTAACTGCAAGATATTTTATGATGTTCCTTTGGTAATCTATAGCAAAATACCTGTAGAAATTATATTTAAAAGGGGAAATAAAAAGAAAGGAATCAAAGCCTGACAATGCAGATAAATAATAAAAGACAACAGAAGATAGCCAGAGAGAAAAGAGAGATGAAAGGGCAAAAAGAAAACCATACACAGCTAACACAATGGTAATAGTAAATCCTTCCTTTTCAATAATTGCTTTAAATGTAAGTGGAGTAAAATCCCCAATATAAATATATGGAATAGCTAAATGCACAAAAATGCAAGACTCAGCCACATGTTGTGTGCAAGAAACTCCCTTAGATTCAACAACATACACAGACTGAGAGTGAAGGGATACAAGAAAGATATTTCCTGCAAATGGTAACCGAATGAAAACAGAAATGTCTATGCTCACATCAGACAAAATAGATTTTAAGTCAAAAGTCTTTCTAGAGGCAAAGAAGATCTTATATAACAATAAAAAAGTCGATTCAAAAGAAAGATATAGCAATTGTAAATACACATGCAGCCAACATCAGAACACCTAAATATTAATATATGAAGAAAATATTGACAGATGTAAAAGAAGAAATTGCTAGCAATACATTAACAGGAGACTTCAAATGCTTACTTTCAGAAAATCAATTAAAAAACATCAGATTTGAACACTATGAAGGGATGTCCAACCTGTGGCCTGTTGACCATTTGTAGATTATGTAAGGACCTTTCTGCTTATCTGTGGTGGTAGATAGAAATGAAAATTATGCACGAACCTTAACTTTTTTTTCCTCCTAAGCCTTTGTTAGGGTTTGTGTATTTAATGGGTGCCCCAATACAACTCTTCTTTTTCCAATGCAGTGCAGAGAAGGCACAATGTTGGACACCTCTGCCAGACCAAATGGACTTAACAGATACATGCAGAATTTTTCAAGCAACTGTGGAAGAATGTACATTCTTCTCAAGTACACATGAAACTTTATCAAGGATAGATCACATGTCATAAAACAGCTCTTATTAAATTTAACAATGTTCAAATCATACCAAGTGTCTTTTCTGACAAAAATAGCTGAAACTAAAAACCAATATCAACAACAAAAAAAAAAAAAGGGAAAATTCACAAATATATGGATGGACATTAAATAACATGCTTTTAAACAACCCCTGGTTTAAGGAAGAAATGAAAAGGGAATTTAAAAAATATCTTCAATGAAAATGGAAAAAGAAAAAGTACCAAACTTTATAAAACACAGTAAAGGCAATACTGAGTAGCATTTTTAATGTGATAAATGCCTATAATACAAAAGAAGACAGTCCTCAAGTAAATAATTAAATTGACACCTCAAGAAACTAGAGATAGAGGGACACATTAAACTCAAATTTAGCTGAAGGAAAGAAATAAAAATTAGAGCACAAATAAATACAGAATAGAAAAATAGGGGGGAAATCAACAAAATTAAGATTAAGTTGAAAAAATTTAAAAGTCAACAAACCCAAATTTAAAAGTCAACAAAGTTTAAAAAGGAGAGAAGACACAAACTAATAAAATCAGAAGTTAACAAAGCAGTATTACAAAGGATGAAAGATCATAAGGCATAAGGTGCTATTATGAACAACTGTATGCCACTAAACTAAATAAGCTAGGAGAGGGGGAAATTTAGAAACATAAAACCTACCTGCAAGGAGAATGGGGACAAAATACCCCATTCTTGACAAGGGAAGACACCACCAGGAAGGGGGAAAAAAAAAACAGAGAAATAAACTGAGCAAGGCAGAATAAAAATAGTTTAGCTACTTTACTTTTAAACTAGCAGTTAAATTACTTGTCTGGATAGTTTTCTGCTTTTACTGGAAGCCTGGCCTGTAACTATACAGTTTGCAAACATACTTGCAGGGTCTGTAAACACCCTGAAGAAAAGAATGGCCATTGAAGAATCTACGAATAAGTCCTGGGAAGGAACATTAACTTGGCTGACCCCCTGCCCACTCAACAGTCAAAACAAATACCTATTGTGGGGATTTGTATAATGGCTCAAGCTCTGAGATATGGGCAGGAGGGCTTGTACTCTAACCACAGAGAGAATTGCCTATGGCTGAAGATAAGAGGAAAATTTCTCTTTTCCACTGATTCTTTCACCACATTCTGCCACCACATCTGTTTCAGAGAAACTGGAGCAGTCTAACCTCCACCAAGGGATCTGTGTGCGTGACCATAGGCAGGAGGCTTCCCTCACACAAGGCCAGGCTCTGGATTTCTCAAGGCTGCCCAGACCCTTAAAGTTAATGATTATAGATAGAATAAGAACTAACAAGCCTACTCAGAGAAACTGCTGACTTATTACTCCCTTCCTCAGCTTACTCTCTGGGCAAAATTAGAATGTACCATTTGCCACTCAGTTTTGCCACTCAGGGTCAGGCATTCACTGAAATACCACAAGCTATGGGTGGTGCCCTGTGTCCCCCTTTGAAAATTCTATTCTATGTGTCCTGTCTTTTTATCTTTATTATTTTCTCAGTTGATTGCTGCCTGTTGCACAGGTCTTAAGGGACCCTGCCCCCAGCGCAGTACCCTGGCACCTACCAAGACAGAACCAAGAAGAAATAGACAGTCAGACAGGCCAATAACCAATAAAGAGATTAAGCAGTAATCAAAACCTCTCAAAAAATAAAAACTTAAGACCAAATGGCTTCACAGCTAAATTCTACCAAACATTCCGAGAGGAATTCATACTGACCCTGCTTAAACTCCTCTGACAAATTAAAGTGTATTTCCAAACTCTTTTTATGATGTTAATATCAATCTGACCAAATTCATATAAAGATGCCATTAGAAAAAAAAAAAAAGAAGAAAAACTGCAGGTTAATATATCTGATAAACATAGATGCAGAAATTCTCAATAGAATATTAGTAAAGCCAACTAAACACCACATCAAAAAGATATACCATGACCAAGTTTGATTTAAAACTGTGATGCAACATTTGTGTACCACAGTAACAGAACAAAAGATAATAAATATATGATTTTCTCAAAAGATTCAGAAAAGCATTTGACAGAATTCAACATCCTTTTATGATTAAAACTGTCAAAAATAGTTATAGAAGGATATTTACTCACCATAATAAAAATCATTATGAAAAGCTTGCAGCTAATATCATAATAAATGGGGAAAAACTGAAATCATTTTCTCAAAGATCTGAAGCAAGGCAAACCCACTTACCTATAGTACTGGAAGTACTAGAAAAGCAATTTGGAAAAAAAAAAAAAAAAAAAAAGTAAAATGCTTCAAAATCCAATAGAAAGAAGTAAAATCATTCCTGTTTGAGGATGAGATAATCCATGTGTAGAAAACCTGAAGACTCAAAAGAACAACTGTTATAACTAATAAATTAATTTAAGTAGCAGAATCTAAAATAAATCAAAATACAAAAATTATTGTTCATTGATTTTCACAGATAATATTTATGCAAAAAAGAATTAATAAAATAATCCAAATTATGATGGCACAAAAAAGAAAAAAAATACTTAGGGATAAATTTACCCCAAGAAGTTAAAGATCTATACATTGAAACTATAAAACAGTGATTTTCAACTGGGGTGCTGTGAGAAGATCTTAGGTGTGCCAGAAAAATTTTTAAAGATCATTGATTAAATTATTTTCAAAAGCAATTCCAAGCCCAGTAAACATATTCTTTTTCTTACTCTTTCTTTTTTTTTGATCAACATAATTTAAGTATGCCATAGAAGTTTAACTATAGGTTCAAGTATACTGTGAGATTAAAAAGGTTGAAAATATTGATGAAAGATGCTATAAAATATTGATGAAAGAAAGTGAAGATGACACAAGTGAAAATGATGAAAAGACATCTCATGTTTATATATTGGAAAAATTAACAACATTAAATTGCCTAATCTATCCATTGCAATATACAGAGTCAGATCAATTAACATCCAATTTTCAATGACATTTTCACAGAAATAGAGAAAAGTCCTCTAATTAATATGAAAAAACACACAAAAAAAACCCTGAATAGGCAAATTAATCTTGAGAAAGAAAGTCAAATTTGGAGGCATCATACTTTCAGATTTTAAACTATATTACAAAGCTATCGTAATCACAATGGCATAGTACTAGAAAAAAAAATGACAAAAAGACCAATGGAAAAGAATACAGAGCCCAGAAATAAAGTGAACCAAACACAACAACTAGTTTTGACAAACCTACCAGTAAGGAAAGAGTAATCTTTTGTGTAAATGGTGCTGGAAAAGTTTGATATACCCACGCAAAAGACTAAAACTAGACCTTTCACTCATATTATTGCAAAAATCAATTCAATATGCAATCAAGATCTAAATATAAGATGTAAAACCAAAAAATTTCTAGAAGAAAACAGAAGCAATGCTTTTTTGGAAATTACACTGAAAGTTCAGACAACAGAAGCAAAAATAAAGAAGTAGGATTACATTACACCACAAAGCCTCTGCACAGCAAAGGAGACAATCACCAGATTGGAAAGACAGCCCATGAATTGGGAGAAAATATTTGTGATTTCCAATGAGGAGCCAGTACCTAAATATACACGGAATTCCTGCAACTCAATAGAAAAATAAACCCAAATAACCAGATTAAATAATAGCAAAGGACTTGGTAGCCATTATTCCAAAGAAAACACAAAAATGGCTACCAGGTAAGTGGAAAGTTGTTTACCATCACTAATCATCTGGGAAATACAAATCAAGATCACAATAAATCATCACCTCACAAGTGTTAGAATGGCTACTATCAAAAAGATGAAAAGGAGCAATGGTTGGCAAGGATATGGAGAAAGGAAAATACTTGTTCCTCAGAAAGTTAAAAAAAGAATTATCTTATGACCCAGCAATACCACTTCTCCATATATAATCAAATAAATTGAAATCAGAGTCTAAAAGAAATATCTGTAGTCCCATAATCTTTATAGTATTATTCACAATATCCAAGAAGGAAAACAGCCTAAGTGCCCATCAATGATAAATAGATAAAGGAAGTGTGGTATATATTCAACAGAATATTATTCAGCCTTAAAAATGAAGAAGGTACTACCTTTTGCAATAGCATGGAAATACGTGGCAGACATTATGTGTGTGAAATAGGCCAGAGACAGAAATAAAAATCCATGATATCACTTATATGCAGAATCAAAGACCAAGTCAAATACATACAAACAGAGAAGAGCAGTGGTTCCCCACACCAGGGAGAGGGAGGACATGGGGAGAACCAGGCCAAAGGATGCAAACCTGTCCTCACGTATACATGAATAATGGAGAGATCTAATGCACATCAAGAGGACTGTAGTCAAAACTGTTGTATCGCCTGCTGAAAATTGCCAAAAGACTAGATTTTAGGGGCTCTTATCACAAACATGTAATTATGAAAAGTGACAGATAGGATAATTTGCTTAATTGTTGTAATCTTTTAACTATGTATATGTATATGAAAACATCATGTTGTGTAAATAGATACAGTGAACATAATGTGTACCCAGAACATATTTAAAAGATACCTTTATTAGAAGAAAAAACATATAGTTACAATCAGAAAAATATTTGAATAAACACAATTTATGAAGTAATATATGGAGAGATGGGAAGTAACTACACATAAAAACACTCAAAATCTTTAGTCACTAAGGAAATAAAAATTAAAACTTCAGAGAGCTGACACTGTCCACCAAGAGGAATGGATAGAATTTGAAAGATTGAAAATGGAAAAAAGCTTGACAGTTTTTGATGAAATTATAAAAAAAACAGCAAAGAGGTAGAAGAACTTTTGAGGGGTAATGGAAATGTTCTCTATGATGGCTGTTACAACAATTTTTATAACAAAATACTACTACAGAGTGGGTGGCTTACACAACTAAAATTTCTTTTCTTTCTTTCTTTCTTTTTTTTTTTTTTTCTTTTTTTTTTTTGCAATTTTTGGCCGGGGCTGGATTTGAACCTACCACCTCTGACATATGGGGCCAGCACCCTACTCTGTTGAGCCACTGGTACCACCCTGAAATTTATTTTCCCAAGCTTTTGGATTCTGAAAATCTAAGATCAAGGCGTAGGCAGGACTAGTGTCCTCTGAGGGGCTCTCCTTGGTGGGCAGTGGGCCACCCATTTGCTGCCTCTTTGTGCAACCTTTTCTTTGTGCAGAAGTGTCCCTGCTGTTTCTTTGTGTGTCCAATAGCTATATTTTTTAAGGACACCAGTCAGATTGGATTAGGGCCCAAACATATGGATTGATTTAAATTTAATTACCTCTTTACTGCCACGATCTCCAAACACAGGAACATTCGGAGGAACTTGGGGTTACATCTCCAACAGAAAAATTTTGGAGGACACATTCACCCTTTAACAACTGCGACAGCAGTTACACAACTATATTCATTTGTTACAACTCATTAAATTGTACTCTTAAAAGGATGACATTATTGTATAAAAATACAATTAACTAATAATAACTCAATAAGCCTTATTTTTAAGAAAGAATAGAAAATAGTTGTTAGATTTATTTTTAGTTTTGTATTGGTATAAATTTTTAAATTGCACATTGATGGAAATTATTAATGAAATCATAAAATGTGCTTTTAATGATTTATAATTTTGTATAGAAAATAATCTTCAGGAGGAGTCTGGTAACTTTGTATAATTAATGGTATTTGGCTAAAGTCATTTTTTTGTAAAAAGAAATTTAATAATAAGTTGTAAACTACTGCCATGTGTTTGTATTTATTTTTGTAAGTATACCTATTAAAAACGTAACCATTGAAAAATGAGTGAAATTGTGTACAACCTTTATATACATTACAAGATCAGCCCATTCATTTGAACGTACATTATTTTACCTGGAAGATGTTCACATTATTAGCTGATACCATGAGGTGTTGTTCAAATGTTTAATTATTGAGTTATCTCAGAGATGACTATGTTGAACATATAAAGGAAGCTTCTATTGAGGTATCTAAGAGAGATCTCAAATGCCTCTTATTCTCCCATTTTTATTTGGGCAAATTTTGGCAAATATCTGCTATGAACATCTGGGGGACACAATCTGAGATCGTGCAAAACAAGATCAAAACACTCCAAGAAGATCTAGAAAAGAGAAGAAAAGAAATTCTAGAAAATCCCCTGTGGACGGGCCTACATTGTTTTTCACCCTACCTTCTTCCCCTGCTACCCTTATTTACCCTGTATCCCAAAAAAAAGGTTAGAGGCAGTTAAATCAGGTCGAGGTCCAATATCACTGGCTCATTAACCAAGAATCTAACTATTACTCTTCACTGCCCTCCATAGCACCAATGACGGGTAAGATTCCCAAAGCGGGGAC
>CAUYPK010064578.1:0-58637 GCA_963574355.1 Loris lydekkerianus
TAAATGTCTTAACACAATAACTAAGAAAATGCCAGGAAGGCTATGTTAACCAGTGTGATGAAAATGTGTCAAATGGTCTATAAAACCAGTGTATGGTGCCCCATGGTCGCATTAATGTACACAGCTATGATTTAATAATAATAATTTAAAAAAAGACAGCATGACTTGGCAAGTCAGACTTACATATTCAAAACAAACTTTTTATCCTTTAAATTGGCTCCTTTCTGTGGTCTTTCCCATCTCAGTAAATGGCAACTCCATTAATGCAGTTGTTTAAACTAAAAACTTAGAGTCACGCTTTAGTCCTCTCTTTCTTTCAACACCTTGCTTTCAATCCATCAGCCATTTTGGTCAATTCTCATATAGGGAGCCTGATCACTTTTCCCTCACTTCATGCTTTTCTTTATCTTTTTTTTTTAATTTATTTATTTTTATTGTTAAATCATAGCTGTGTACATTAGTGCAATCAAGGGGTACAATACGCTGCTTTCATATACAATCAGAAGTATTCTCATCAAACTGTTCAGCGTAGCCTTCATGGAATTTTCTTAGTTACTGTATGTAGGCATTCATGTTTTTCTTTCTTTCTTTCTTTCTTTTTTTTTTTTTTTTTTTTTTGATACAGTGTCTCACACTGTAGCCCTCGGTAGAGTGCTATGGTGTCACAGCTCACAGCAACCTCAAACACTTGGGCTCAATAGATTTCCTTTGCCTCAGCCCCCCGAGTAGCTGGGACTACAGGTGCCCACCACAACACTTGGCTATTTTTAGAGACGAAGTCTCATTCTGGCTCAGGCTGGTCTCTAACCTGTAAATTCAGGCAATCCACCCACCTCGGCCTCCCACAGTGCTAGGATTATCAGCGTGAGCCACCTCGCCTGGCCTAGTTTTCCTCCATTTCTTTTTTTTTTTTTTTTCCTTTGAGACAGAATCTCACTTTGTCACCCTTGGTAGAGTGCTGTAGTGTCATCACTCACAGCAACCTCAAACTCATGAGCTTAAGTGATTTTCTTGCCTCAGCCTCCCAAATAGCTGGGATTACAGAAGCCTGCCACAATGCCCAGCTATTTTTTATTGTCCTGGTACAAACCACTGTCATCTTGTGCCTGGATTGTTCTAACAAGTCTGCCTGCTCCTTCATCCATAGTCCTTGTCTCCCTTCCTTCCATTCTCAAAAGAGCAACCAAAAGATCCTTTACATTCAAAATCAGATTGTGTCAGTCTTCCACTTAAACACCTCTTGCACAAAGGCTCCCATCTCATTCAGAGTAAAATCCGGAGTTCTTAGAATGGCCTAAGTCTCTAAATGCTCCAGCCCCAGTTATCGCTCTGTAGTATCTCTATCATTGTTGACCTTGTTCTGCTCCAGCCATTCTGGCCCCTTATCTTGCCATGATCACTCCAGAGATGCTAGAGCTCCAGACCTTTGCCCTGGCTCTTCTCTCTGCCTGGAATTCTCTTTCCAAATATCCACATGGCTTGTCCCTTCTATCCTTCAGGTCTCTCTCCAGTGCACCTTCATGCTAAGTCCATCCCTGGCCACATTTCCTATCATCACAGCCCACTTCCTCCTACTCCTAATAACTCATTGGCTTCAGTTTTCTCCATAGCACCTATTACCATCTAACATACTAGGTATTTATTCTTCATTTTTCTTGTTTATTGCCTCTTTCCCACCTAAAATGTAAAATGTTTTGTTGTTTTTGCTGTTTTGTTCCCTCTTCTCTCCTGGTCCTCAGAATACTGCAGACAACACAGTAAGTGCACAATAAGTAGTTGGTGAAGAGATAACTAAAAATGTCAGGTTGCCCTGGATTAAGCAAAAAATACAAAACTAACCCAATAAAAACACCAACATTTGTTAATTGAAGAGCTAATGTTGATATGGAAAACTAAATGAGAAAACTATGAGAAAACATAGCCAGAAAATTTCTTGAATAAATAACAGTAAAGGAGGATTAGCCCAATGACATATTAAAACACATTATAAAACCCCAACACTTTAAACAGTTTCTGTTTGATAACAGACTATTGATGAGAGTATGAAAAAATAAGCATTCCCATACATTGCTAGCAGGGATATAAACTGGTACAATTGTTACGGAGAATAATCTAGCCATTTCTGTCACAATTATAAACACATAATACCTTTTGACCCAGAAAGTCTACTTTGGAATTTATTTTACAAATACTAGCACTTATGAAGCTTATTCATGGCAGCATTACTTGCTATAGCCAAATATGTCAAATAACTTACACGTTTATGAGGAGGGAACTATTTAAATAACTTACACTACATCCATACAATAGAATATTATGCATTATTTTTACAAATGAAAATTTTAATATACTGGTATGATGCAATATCCAAAATAGATATTCAATGGAAAACAAAGTGTAGAACTATGTGTATATTATTCTCTGGGGTTTTTATAAATATATATTCACATGTTTGTTTACATAGCTCTAACATGGCACATAAACATCTGTCAATGTTTACTACCTTTAGGTTGAATGCTTAGAAAAGGAAGGTGAGAAAGAGACTTACCACTGTAAACCTGTTTGTACTTTTTGAATATTAAACCATTTGAATATATTGTCTATTTTTAAAAGGGTTTGTCAGCTTGTGGTTGGCCTTACACGGAAGTGCTGCAGAGGGCATTCTGAAGAAGACAAGCTTTGCTTTCTTCTCAGTTTTGCCTAAGGCTGTTCTTACCCCAAGCAGAAAGAGAGTGTGGAGAAATCTGGAAGCCAGGCTGTCCAAGAAAGAGTGGGTGAGGTAGTACTCATGTGATCTGTTTCCTGGCCTGGTAAGGTAACTAACAACAATCCACTGGCTCTTTGTTTTATTGCTTTTCACCTAGAAATTTGGAATGTCATGGGTGGTTGTGTTTTGACAGGAATTTAGTGCACACTCAAACATTCAAAATTCCAGAATCAAAATCTTTACAAAGCAGGAATTCAGGAATTCTCCTTCTCTTGCCTAGGCCCTGTGTTTTATGCTTGGTGCTACTGACTGACAGCTTCAACTGGAAACACACTACCAGATAACAGTTCCGGACACCTCACTGAACAAACTACATTTCTTGGTCCAAAAACCTGGAAAAGGAAAGGAAATAATTAGATTTTAAGTGAATACGATCACACAGCATGCACAACTTTGGAATTCAAGCCAAAAACTAGGAAATTCTAAGTTGAAACTACAAACTTCAGACTACAATTCCATTGTAGGAAAAAAATCCAAATTCCATCATTGTTTTCAAAAGATGACAAAAACAGAAATGCTACAAGAAATTTATCCTTTTGTGTGTTTTTACTTTTTTCTGTTTTAGTAACTCGGAGACATACAGAAGTGTACAGAGCATGTTGTTAAGAACATCCATGTACCCACAAAAAAAAAAAAAAATCAAATTGTAAACTTTCACCATATTTGCTCCAGATAATTGTTCTAAAAAAATAAATAATTTTTGGTGCAGTTCAGGGCCCTGTTGTCTCTCCCCACTCATCCCATCTGTTTCCCTCCCTCCTAAAAGGTGACTGCCTTTCACAATTTGGCATTTATCATTCCTATGCAGGCCTTATGCTTTTACAACACGTGTAGGTATGCATAAACAATAGATAATACTGTTTGCATGTTTTAAACATGATATACATGATATTCTGGATCCATCCTTCAACACCTTCCATTTTGCATTCAACTTTTTCTTTAAAAGGACATATGGTTATTTTCATTTTTCCCCCATTACCAAAGATGCTGCGTGCACAAGTGAGATGCTTTCTCTGAGCTGGGAAAGAATTGATTAGTCAAAGGATATGCTCTCCTCAATGCTTCTAGACAACAAATGACTCTCAAACTTAGTCCTTCCACTTTTCCTTCTTTTCTTTGTTTTGAGATAGAGTCTCACTTTGTCACCCTTGATAGAGTGCCATAGCATCATGGCACACAGCAACGTCAAACTCTTTGATTTAATTCTCAGCCCCCCAATTACCTGGGACTATAGGTGTCCACCACAACAACTGGCTATTTTTTTTTTTTTTTTTTTAGAAATGGGGTCTTGTTCTTGCTCAGGCTGGTCTCGAACTCCTGAGCTCTGGCAATCCAACCACCTCAGCCTCCCAGAGTGCTGGGATTACAGGCGCGAGCCACTGAGGCTGACCCTACTTTACCTTCTTTTAAATAGCTCCCAAGGTTTCTAGGTATGCTTCCTAGCTTCAAAGAGCAATGGAAGAAAAAATATCTCTGATCCAAAATGCTAATTTGGTAAATGAGTTTGTAGCAGGAGCTGTCAGGACTCCACCTGTGTTCCCAGGCCCTTACCACTTTAATGCATACCACCCAACTCCCATCCGCCAGCACCTAAGTTGTTCTTTGCCCTACAGCGTTCCCTGGCTGCCAGAGATAGTGTTGCTATTAAAGCAGCAACAGCAATTGGGAAACTGGAATTTACATCCCCTGGGAACCTCCCTCATCCAATGACTGATGGGAGTTGGTATTTCAATACCCCAAGTCCCTTATTCTTCAAGTGGGATAACCCTGAGGCACATATTTTATCCAGATTTGGGGAGAATTAAATCATTGTTTGCTATAGTGATCATCTGCTTAATATCAAACATCATATTCAGCAATTCTCTGCCTTCCCTTCTCTATCTCACTTCATCTCACTTCCATCTGCATCCCGGGGCCACTCCCACATAAACAACTTGCCTTGTTTCAGAGTCTGTTTCTGGTTGGACTCTAACTAGTTCTCACATGTGTGTATTCAGATGTTGGTAGCAGTCACAGGGATGGGGGAGATTGTCGCTAGTTGCAGAGTTTACTCATAACCAAAGCATGTAAAAAAGGAAGAAAAGAGAGTTTGCATATTATTCAGAGACAGGATATAATAAACACTTTGTTGTTTGGTTTTTAGAGAAGACTGGGCAAAATTCCATAATAAAATGCTAATGTTTGCTAGGCCAGGAGGTTCTCCTTTGAAAGCTTTGCCTTTAGTTTCCATTCTGAAACTTGCCAACATAAAAGAGCAGTGACTTGCATCTAGAAATCATCATATTTAGGTGAAATTGGGAAGAAAGGGTTCTTTTTAAGCCTACGTTCTAGTGTAGCTGTTTGTGACATTTTCTTTTTTGGTCTATTTTTTTATTTTCTAAAATTTCATAAACAGCAGCAGCTCCGTGCATGAACATTGGGTGGTAGTTTTATAATGTCTTCAAAGATTTCACCTTGATCCTTTGTTTTTTTGGAATATCACAATTGGTGATTTTCTAAACCCTTATGTTTAGCAAATTTTTAATAAAAGAGTATTTGTTACAATGACCCCCCACACACAAAGAGATGACACACAGATGGGTTTGGGGGGCAGATTAGCCATGAATTTAATCAATAATTACATCAGTTGGTAGAAGGCCAAGGCTACGTTTTGCCAGCCCTTGCAGGTTGACAGCACCAAAGCAGAAAACCTCTAATTCACCACACAGCACAAAACACCCTGTACTGAGTAGCAGACAACCAAACTTTCTAGTCTAACCCCACTTTTCCTATTCCATGGAAACAGCTTTGGGCAGCAGGATGGATTACATGTTTCACTGCAGGGCTGGATTAACTGACTTGTGAAGGCCTGTCTTCAAATTCAAGAGTTTGTTTTCATGGTTAATATTCCTTCATGGCATTTATTAAGACACATGCCATATTCATTGGGATAATAAAGTTCTTACAGGCATACCTTGGCAATATTTGTGTTCAATTCTAGACTGCTGCAATAAAATGAATATCTCAATAAAAAGAGTCACACAATTTCTCTCATTTCCCAGGGCATATAAAAGTTATGTCTGTGCTACACTGCAGTCTATTAAGTGGGCAATAGTATTATGTCTAAAAAACAATAGATCCCCCGCCTTCTTTCCCTGCCCCTTCCCCACGCTCTATATAAGCAGCTGCTTGATGCAATAAAGTTGAGTTCCTGCTTTAAAAAAAAATAAAAAAAAAACCAATGGATATACATTAAAAATGTTTTATTGTTAAAAAAAAATGCTATCATCTGAGCCTTCAGAGAGTTGTAATCTTTTTGCTGGTGGTGGGTCTTGCCTCAATGTTGAAGGCTGCTGACTGATCAAGGTGGTGTTTACTGAAGATTGGGCTGGCCCTGGCAACTTAATTTTGTAAAATAAGGCAACAATAAAGCTTGGTGTATTGATTATCTCTTCCTTTCATGACAAATTTCTCTGTAGGATGTGATGTTGTTTAATAGCATTTTAAATACAATAGAACTTCTTTTGAAATTGGAGTTAGTTTTCTCAAACAAACCCTGCTGCTGCATTATCAACTAAGTTTATGTAATAGTCTAAATCCTTTGTTGTCATTTCAACAATGTTCACAGCATCTTCCTCAAGAAGATATTCCAACCCATGAAACTACTTTGTTTGCTCATCTATAAGAAGCAACTCCTCATTCATTCAAGCTCGATCATGAGATCGCAGCAATTCAGTTCCATCTCCAGTCTCCACTTCTAATTATAGTTCTCTTGCTATTTCTACCACATCTGCAGCTACTTCTTCCACTGAACTCTTGAACCCCTCAAGATCATCTATGAGGGTTAGAATCAACTTCTTCCAAACTCTTGTTAATGTTGACATTTTAACCTTCTCTCATGAATTACAGATTTCTTTATGACATCTAGAATGGTGAATCCTTTGAAACCAAAAGGTTATCAATTTACTTTGCCCAGATCCATCAGAGGAATCACTATCTATAGCAGCTATAGCCTTGTGAAATATATTTCTTACATAATAAGACTTGAAAATCAAGATTGCTCCTTGATCTATGAACTGTAGAATGAATGTTGTGGTAATAGGCATGAAAACAACATTAATCTCCTTGTATATTTCCATCAGCGCTCTCAGATGACCAGATGCATTGTCAATGAGCAGTACTATTTTGAAAGGAATCTTTTTTTTCTGAGCAGTAGGTCTCAATAGTGGGCTTAAAATATTCAGTAATCCATGCTGTAAACAGATGCACTATCACTTAAGCTTTATAATTCCATTTATAGAGCACAGGCAGAGTTTATTTAGCATAATTCCTGAGGGCCCTAGAATTGGCAGAATGGAAAATGAGCATTGGCTTCAAGTCAAGTCCCCAGCTGCATTAGCCCCTAACAAGAGAGTCAGCCTCTCCTGTGAAGCTCTGAAACCAGGCACTGACCTCTCCTCTCTAAATATGCAAGCCCCAGATATCTTCTTCCATAGAAGGCTGAGGTTTTTTTTCTACATGAAAAATTTGTTGTTTCATACATCCATCTTCATCAGTGATCTGAGCAACATCTTCTGGATAACTTGCAGCTTCTCCATCAGCACTTGCTGCTGCTTCATCTTCTATTTTTATATTATGGAGATGGCTTCTTTCCTTAAAACTCATGAACCAGCCTTTGGCTTGAAACTTTTCTTCTGCAGTTTCCTCACCTCTCTTAACCTTCATAGAATTCAAGAGAGTTGGTAACCTGCTCCGGGTTATGCTTTGGTTTAAGAAAACGTTGTGGCTAATTTTGATCTTCTGTCGAGGCCACTTGAACTTTCTGCACTATTACCAAGAAGGCTGTTTTGCTTTCTTATTATTCTTATGTTCAATGGAGTAGCACTTTTAATTTCTTTCAAGAACTTTTGTTTTGTACTCACAACTTGGCTGTTTGGTCCAAGAAGCCTAGCTTTCAGCCTATCTCAGTTTTCAACATGCCTTCATCACTCAGTTTAGTAATTTCTAGTCTTTGATTTAGTGAGAGATACGAGACTCTTCCTTTCACTTGAACACTTAGAGGCCATTGTAGGTTTATTAATTGGCCTTATTTCAATATTGTTGCTACTTAGGTAATAGAGAAGCCCAAGGAGTGGGGAAAGACAGGGGAATGGTTAGAATACACACAACATGTATTAATTAAGTTCACTATCTTATATGGACATGGCTCACGGAGCTCCAAACAATCACAATAGTAACATTAGAGATCACTGATTACAGATCACCACAACAGATAAAACAATAATGAAAAGTTTGAAATGATGTGATAATTTCAAAATGTGACACAAAGATACGAAGTAAGCACATGCTGTTAGAAAAATGGCAACAAGGGGGCTACACAAGGTTGCCACAAATCTTTAATTTGTTAAAAAACACAATTATCTATGAAGTACATTAAAAGGCACAGCCATATTTTAAAACTCACTTCATAGAATGTGAGTTTAATATTGTATGTCTGGTTTTGTAGTGCAAGCTCAGAGTCTCAGCTCTGCGCCCCCCCCCTTATGTGTGATGGGAGAATTACTGATGTTCTCTAATTTCAGCACCCTCATGTAAAATAGAGGTAATGATAATACCTATGTCATTGAGTTGCTGAGACAGTAAATGATGCTGTTGTAGAATTCTATACCTTATCTCATGGCCTACACAATGGACAAGAGACTGTTCTAACTTGTGACCCCTATAACCAAAAGTAAAGAGGCAAAGTTGAGTTTTGAAAGATTTTTTCAAACTACTTAATTAACTCAGGTTGATGAAAAAAAATCACAGAATACATGAGAGTATAAAAAAGAAAAATGAAACATTCTCCTACCACCTGGAGAGAACAACTGCAATCACTCCTCTATGCATGACCTCTGATTTTTACCTCAAAACCGGAATTTATTGAGTATACTATTTTATAAGCTACATCTTTACTAAAAGTATCAGGGAAAGTACCCCACACTGTTAAGTGGTCTTTTGAAAACGTTTTTGTTTGGTTTTATGACTTGGCATTTCATCTAATGTAGGTCCATAATTTATTTACCCAATTTAGCTTATTTCATAGGCCTTTGGATTATCTCTTTCAAATTTTCAATGCTTCAGTGATATTCTTTGATGATATACCTCTGTGTATGTACATCTCTGTTTCTTTGGCCTGAATCCCTAGATGAGCAATCACTGGTTCAAATGATAAGAATTCTTTTAAAATTTCTATACCTGTGCCAAATTGTCCTCCCTAAAGGGTGTTCCAATTTACTCTCTGATTCATGGTACGAGGGGGTGTTTAAAGACACAAAATGTTTTATTGCATCACAAGAATTACAGCAGATGCTATATGAAAAACAAAGCCTCCAGGCCTGTTCACACACTCCAGCCTTATTTTAAGTTTGGTTTAAATTTGCACTTCAACACAATTAGAAATTCCAACATGTCTTGGTCCTCTGAAGGCCAATAGACAAAACGAGAATGCTAAGTCCATGAATACCAAGCTTATTCCTACAAACATTGTTTAAAATCTATGACTATTGCTAGGTTCTGGAGGGCAGACACCACTCTGATCTTATCTTTTCATCTTAAGTATCTGACCCCTACCTGGTGTGTTTCATGTCCTGGCTTCACAGAAAGAATCTCTCCACTCCTGGCTCTCCAGTCTGGTTATGAGATGTGATCTAAGGTGTTAATGGATAATAATGGGCTTTCCTTCATTCATCACTTACTAGGCACTTATCATGTGCCAAAGAACTCTGCCAGGAATAAGGACACAAAGCCCACAGGTAACTTTTAAATTGCTTTAAATAAGGACCTTCAATGTTTAACTCAAAAATTATTATGATACAAAGGGGGGAAATAAAAATGGCAAAAAGAAAGAAAAGAGAAGGCTAAGTATATCTCAAAGAGGTAGTGTGCTGATGAGCCTTACCGAATTACCTACATTTACAGCACTCATAACATGGGTCCTTCTATAAGCCCTGCAAGAGAGCAAGAATTCCAATCCTGCCTGCTTAAGGCATCTCCAACTCCCCCATGCCTTCTTTAGAAAATCCTGAAAGCACTGCTTTGAAACACTAAAAACGCCATAATGGTTTCAGCTGTAAGGGTGCCTGGTGCCCAGCAGAAGGCTGCCTGCAGTTGCCTGGCCAGCAGAAGCCTTCAGTGTCCTACAGGATGATTAGGCTTCATCACCCCTCCCCAGTGTCATCCTCTGCTGCTCACTTCCCCTCAGAGACCCATCATGGATTCTTGTGACAATCCCACACTTCTGTCCCCTGCACTGTCCATCTATAACATCTCTATTTCCTTCTTTCCACCCATCTTCCCACTCCCTGGCCCTTTTCCTCCTCCATTCTTCCATGTTCTCTCGGCTTGCCTGTGTTCAGTCACTTTACTCTCTTCTTCTAACCCATAAAAGCACCTACAGAAATACAGGATGGCCATAAAATTCATGTGCAACTTAAATGCACAGTATTTTAAATTGCACATTAACTTTATGGCCACCCTATATCTAGAGCAGAGCTACGAGCCACTGTGTTTCTGGAAGGCCTCAAACAGAGGTTACAATTGTTGCACATGGAAATCTTACATTGGCCTCAAAAATAAAAATAATATTTTCCTACATAATGACCTTAGTTTTTAGCTGTAGTGGATTTGACCTGAACTTTTTTTTTTTTTTCATTGATTTTGAGGACACTCTTGTCTGTGGTCATTTTCAGTTCCAGAGAAATAGAAAGTCACAAACTCAATGCTGTTGACAGTGTTCTCTTTCTATCTCTCCAGAAGCAGCTTCTTGGAGCAACTGATTGCATTAATTTCCATGAAGAAAGGAGCATTGCAAGGTCCATATTTAGTGATTATTTGTGTCTTCTATAAATTATAACCTGCCACTCCATGCTTCCTATATTTCTGTCTTCTTATTAGCACGTAGCCTTATATTTCCTGCCAAACAAGTTGACTGAAATGAACAGGTACATTTATTCATAAATAACATCAGGAAAATATCCTAGGGTAGAGTATAGGAGGATAAAAATTATATGGTTCATACCAAGGTTTATCAGCCTTGGCACTATTGACATTTTGAGCTGGACAACTTTTTATTTGGGGGCCTAGGCATTGTAAGATATTTAGAACATCATTACCCTCTACCTATTAGATGCCACTAGCACCTCCCATCCATTAGTGATAATGAAAAATGTCTCTTGGGTGGCGCCTGTGGCTCAAGGAATAGGGTGCCGGCCCCATATACCGGAGCTGGTGGGTTCAAACCTGGACCTGGCCAAAAAAAAGTCTCTGGACTCTGAATGTTCCTGGGGTACAACATTATCCTACCTTGGGATAATGTACAATATCTTATAAATATAATCATATCAATACTTGGGACACTGAGGAGAACTAAGTGATCATTTTAGAATGTCTGACCTTGCCATTAAATGGAATAACAGCCCAAATTTAACATAGCACATAGAAGCAAACTGCATCTTCATAGCCCTCTGAAAAAAAAGAAGAAAATGTTGAGTAATTGACCCGGGGTGGACTATATGGGTCAGTTATAGTGGTGACGATGTTGGCACTAGGAAAAGACCTTCAAGAGAATCAGATTGATGTTGACATATAGGGCCCCCTCAGACTTCTGCATAAAAATGAGAACAATACCGTAGACACGTGGCCAGAGATTAAGAGGCTACGGCAGTAGTTCAGATAAGGGACAGTGGTGTGTTAGGCTGAGGTGCTCTCAGTATGTGGCATTTCTAAAAAGAACAGCTAAGGAATCAGAGCACACGTGTGAGTATAAGCTCTGGAATTACTAGTTCTATAGTCCTATGGGTAAAACATTTCATTTTTCTGGTGTCAGTTTGGGGCTTTATCAGATTAAGAGGCCAGAGTCAATATTGTCCAAGGGACTTTCCAACCCTCTTCCCTACCCTCCACTTCTACTAAAAAATAAATAAATAATAAAATAAATAAAATAAAATGAAGCTGCAGGTCCAAAAGTTGGCTGTTCTGTGCAATTTAAAGACAAATGAATCGTTGCTCCTCACACCTTATTGTCTTTACAGCCAAATGAGAAGACAAGTGAATAGGGAGCCAACCTCAGCATACAGTGGCCAAATCATTCCAGGATTGCGCCATTAGCAGAAGAAAACTAACAGAGAACCTTCACGCTTGCTTTGGAACCACAAGCAAAAGGTTTCTGAAGCTGACTAAATTATAAAAAAAAAAAAAAAGGGTTCTAATCCTTGCTAATACCGAGTCCTGAGTAGGTGGGACAAACATGCTCTGGGACTCGGGTTGACGGCTCATTTACACCGTAGATGTTTTACTCATATGCTGAGCTATCTTATACTTGCCAATTAAGATTGTCTGTCTTATCAGAAAAGGCTATCTGAAACTTTTTTTTTTTCCTAGAGACAGACTCTCACTTTGTTGCCCTTGGTAGAGTGCTGTGGCGTCACAGGTCACAGCAACCTCCAGCTCTTGGGCTTAGGCGATTCTTCTGCCTCAGCCTCCCGAGTAGCTGGGACTACAGGCACCCGCCACAACACCCAGCTATTTTTTCTGTTGTTGTTGTAGTTTGGCCGGGGCCAGGTTCAAACCAGCCACCCTTAGTATATGGGGCCAGTGCCCCAATCACTGAGCCACAGGCGTCACCCGGCTATCTGAAACTTAAAGAAAAAGCTTCTAAAGCCCCCAGTTCTCCTGTTTAACTATATAACTATATGAGAATAAAATACACATTAATTTGTTATTTTAAATAACAAATGCAAAAACTGGTAATGGTTCCTGCAATGGTCTAACATCGACTTTTCTCATGTAAGTCCCCATTTCCCAATCTTACCTACTTATACTCACTAGAGAAACTTTTTTTGAGACAGTCTCACTTTCTCACCCTTGGTAGAGTATTACTCTCACAGCAACCTCAAACTCAGGCTCAAACTGATTTTCTTGCCTCAGCCTCCCTGGTAGCTGGAACTACAGGTGTCTGCCACAATGCCCAGCTACTTTTTTTAGAGATGTGGTCTTGCTCTTGCTCTGGCTCAGGCTGGTCTCGAACTCCTGAGCTTAGGCAATCCACTCACCTTGGCCTCCCAGAGTGCTAGGATTATAGGGTTTCTCCAGCCCACTAGAGAAATTTTAAAATTATAGTTCCCCAGGTCCCATCTCAAGATTCTTATTTAGGAGGAAGTCAGCTCATGCATTTGCATGCCATAAACATCCCTGTGGGGGATGGTGTATTTTTCACAAAGAACAATACTGTTGCTCCCAGGAGAGAATGAGACTTTTCAGCTCCACCCCTAAGCTGTGCCCTGTGACTTGCCCTTACCAGCGGCTTTTCTTCCTGTCATGATAACCAGAGCTAGAGGCTACCTCTGTCACCTTGGTGCCACAGTGAACATAGTATGGAGCAGAGAGAGCCACAGGTGACCCACAGTGAATACATGTTATAAGCAAGAACTAAATCCTTGCTATACAAAGCCATGAAGTTTGGGGACCATTCGTTACTGCAGTATAACCAATCCTATTCACAGTCATTCCCAGAAGTGATTCTGATACACAGCCATGGACTGAGAACCATAAATAGAAATGTACTTGAGCATCACATGTATATACATGTTTGTATAGATTGCATTCATAAGAGGAAATAAGTGAGTTCTGAGATGGTGACCTTTCTCTAGGTTTGCAGATTCCTGGGTAATATATGAAATTCCGATGAATCTACTTGCTACAGAAATCTTTACCCATCATTGCAAAAGAGTTACCTCTCCACAAAGAAGAAAAGTCCATGAAAACATAATGCCTTTCTCTGAGATTTTGTTCAGCTTTCTTTGAATATGAATTAATTCTGCATGGTATTAAAAGGAATTTCAAATTGAATGGAACCAATTATTCCCTGTATTTTCTCCATCACACCCCTGCAGAAAGCAGCCTTGCCTTGAGTCTAAAGTCCCCTGGAAAAAGGAGATAAGAGAATTCAGCCTCATTTCAACTAATATGTTGGTTGTAGTACCAGGTTGAAAGGTATAATAAAAGCTAATCTCTTTCAGTTATTTAATAAGCATCTTTTAATAAACTAAATGCTTCATTAAAACCATTGAGAAACTGAAAAAACCACTTCACCTTTATAATAGTTTTGAACAGAGACAAATATATTGATAAAAATAATCAGTACACTTGGAAAGCCATTGACTTAGACCCTCTGTGGTGCCATCTCTCTGTTATAGCATCCTGGACAAGTTACCAAGGCCAATGCTGTAGCAGAGGGCAGAGGAAGAAAAGGGGCTGCTGCCAGCAACAACTCAACTTAGGGTCAGCATGAAACATACCGCTGCACCGGCCTCCTTTCTGTAACCCTTTCCCCACCAGTAACCCCGACTCTGTTCGACTCCTTATTTATCTCCTACAACAGCTCCCAGACACACTCAGACCTGCAACCAACAGCTTTGGCAGTTTATGGTCATAGATGTCCCCAGAATGATCCTCTTTCCTGACAATGAAGCAGAAAGGGTAGGCTGGAGCTGCCATGGGAGGTGGGGAGCTGGGAGGGCCAGTGGGGCTCACAAGATCATTAATTCAGGGCTGCAGAGAAGAGTCCTCAGTTGAATGCTTGATTTTAGCATATCCTACAAAAAGGTGCCACATGACTAACTGACTCCTAAGTGGGCTTAGCTTTTACAGTAAATAAGGCAACAGAGGACAGGAAGATGTCAGTTGAGGGCACAAAGTAGCTGATATGTAGGATGCACAAGTCTAGAGTTCTAATGTGTACCATGAGGACCTCAGGGAATAAGAGAAAAGTGAGATAATAAGTTCTCTCATAGGACTAGTCTTTCCCTTAAATGTGCAGATTTAAAATCCTAAATGATGGAGCCAGATACACCTATTCTTAGAACACAAACTGAGAAGTGGCCAGTTTTGAGCTCGGTAAATATAAAACTATCCATGTCCATTTGTCTCATGAATTCCAAAACCTCTTGTGCTGTACAAACCAAACTCTAATTCATGTCAGCCTATGGCACCAAATTTTTGAATCTCATTCATTATACTGAAATTAAGAGTTTTGTATACTATTCAGACTGCAAACAACTGTTATTTGTTCCAATTTCAGCAATTCTCTGCCTCTCCCTCACCCTAATCTGGATTGGATAAATCAACTCTGACATGCTTGAGATAAAAATCAAACATAAATTGGCTTATTGGGTCTCATGCTTGTGCTTCACTTAACACAGCAAAAACTATTCTGCCTTTTCGAAGGTCAGAGATTCCCTGACCACTTAAGCAGAAAGATCATCATAAATTCATTATTTGGTGCTTTTATTGAGAAATGTATGTTTCGAGGTTCATTTAAGCACAATTTAAATATTAAAGGAAAATAATAAAGGGGGGGAATTTGTTTAAGGCAATGTTTTACTTGTGAAAAGAAATTCTAAAAGAAAGATTAAAAATAGAAAAATACATAATTATTTATATTCACTTCTGCAGGAATTATTTGTAAAATAGCATTTGAGGCTGTGCCTCTTTGCTATCCAGTCCCAAATCAAAATCTGATTTTTTTTTTTTTTTTTATGAGACAGAGTCTCACTGTGTAACCCTGTCATTGTTCACAGGAACCTCAAACTCTTGGACTCAAATGATCCTCCTGTCTCAGCCTCCTGAGTAGCTGGGACTAAAGGCACCTGCCACAACGCCAGGTTATTATTTTTTTTTTTAGAGATTGGGGGGGGTCTCACTCTGGCTCAGGTTGGTCTCAAACTCCACCTTGGCTTCCCAGAGAAAATCTGATGGCTTTAAATAAGCCTCGTTTTTATTCTTAAGGACTTCTAAGGACTTTGTGAATTTGTTGGACCTAAATATTAGTACCAAAGGAAGGGAATTTTTTTCATTTTTCTTCTCTGGAGCAAGTAACAGGGCAGAGAGGATCCTACTGTTGTTTTAGACATTAATTATTTCCAAACATGATGCAGCTATAAAGAAAAGGGAAAGTATCAATGTCTTTAAGTTTCAAGGACTAACTGTTAAATGAAATTTAAACCAACATAAGAGTACAGGTTAGCAGAATTGATATTTGTCTTTACTTTTCTTGGATGGAAATTATATGCTAATTAGGTAAATTTTATCAGCACTACAGAGCCTTTCTGTCAATAAATAATAAGAGGTCCGATTCTACCCACAAACTACATTTGATATGAGTGTATATGGAACTTTATATCATCAAAGGTTTAACTAGACACACAGGACTCAAAGGGAGGAAATACATGCCATAAATAATACAGTTTTAAAATTTGAAACAAATTTGAGTTATAAATTTCCAGCTTTGAGGCAGGAACATGCGAGATGGGGTGTCTAAGTGATTTTCTTGCACAATCTGCAAAGCATTGTTTTGCATCACTGTAACCCAGCACCAGGGATAGTGAACAGAGTCATAATGGAGGTGCTGTGTTTCTGCAAAGAAACTTAATCATAAGAGACATTGTATGCTAAACATATCATCCTGCAAGCTCTCCTAATACAATACATCAGACAAAATACATCAATTAAAATAATGTAACAAAACACGGAGGAAAAGTAGGAAAAAGAAAATTGCTAGTGGTACTTCAAAGGTACCACATGTACCCGGCATTCCCCAGAGGATTTCCTGTATGGTAAAAATGCAACATGAGCGAGCAAGCTTTCCAGCTGCAAAGTCCAAATGTGGAGACTTTTTAAGCAGGTTCAGTTTCTAGCTCTTCAAATAAAGGACCAGGTGTTTACCTCAAAAATTGCCTCAAAGAGACAAGTACAATTGGATGCCCAGAAATAAGACTAAAAGAGCTTGCCCATGAAGTAAAAAGTGGCCTTCCATAATCAACCTGAGGCCACAGCATGGGGGAAGGAAAGTTTGACTTGGTATACACCCTGGATTCTGCCGTGGCAGCTCAGCACAAGGAAGACCCCTCTAGAATGCCAGCCCTGGTCCAGACAAAAGGAAACACATACCCCATCTCACTCCACCTGGCACCTCCAAAACCAACTCTTTGCAAATTCAGTTATGCAGACTTCAGGAGAAAAGGGAAATCCAGTGGGGATGGTGAAGAAATTTGCTTCCATGGAACAGGCTTTTCTCAAGTGTGCTATTAATTTTAGGGGCATCTGGCCAGGACATTATAAAGATGTAACCTCCAGAGAAGAAAAAAGGAAAAGACATTCATTTTTCTTGAACTTTAATGGTTTCTATTTGCTTGCAAAGTTAGGGATTTGAGTCTTTAAATACGCTGCTCTGCTTGTTTTGAGTGTATCTAAGAAAATGTGCTAAAAAGAATACAAATGTTGGAGCTATAGGGATGACAAGGTTCTGGAAATCAGAACCACAAAAACTGTGACTTTCTGCATACTGGCTATGAATACTGTAGGAATTTCATCAAGTGATGAAAGACTATGAATATACAACCAAAATAGCAAACAGTGAGACGGGGGCATTGCGTTTTATGAGGGAGATAATTAATTCAGGGTCCGGATCACTTCTGGGTCAGGCTGCTAAATAGGTGGTATGGGAACAAATCCTTATTATTTTTACAAAGGCATTAATTGGTCAAATTATTATGAATTCTGTGGCTGCATTATGGACTGGGCGTTCAATAAATTTACATTTGAGGCGAATTCATTCCAAATGAAAAACTGGCTTTCCTTTTGATAAGTGAAGATGGTCAGGATCGTAATTCAGATAATTCAACCTTCAACTGAGCATGCCGATGGAACTTTCAGTGAGAGATAAAACCTTTTTAGGTCCAATTTTCTACCTTGATGAGCTCTCTACGAGTTTTTGCTATCTTTCTTTCATCTTTTTGTCTCAATCAGGTTTTGTAGAGGCTCATTTTCCAAACTTTGTATTGCTATTTTGGCAGCTTCATTTTATTTGGCATTTATTTTGTCCATTCCAGCCCAATTTCTAAGAACATTTCAGTGCTATTTAGCAGACATTGCTTGAGCTCTTTTGCACTCGTCCCCACCCTTGAGCTCCTTGTGGTGCTGAACAGTATTTATATTTCTGACACTCCCCCAGTAGATGATAAAAGGCTACAGGGCAGGAGCAATGCTCAGTGTGATACTTGCCCTACATAAGAACCTCACCAAATTTTTTTCCAATAACTTTTCAAACAAAAAGAAACTGATCTTTTCATAATTTAGTTTCTCTTAGTCAAAAATTCTAAAACATTTTGTAAACAGCTACAAAAAGAAACAGATTCTCTATTTTCTAGTAAGAGAAATGAAATGATATTAGCTATTTGTAATCCACAGCCAAATCTGAAAAGTGAAAAATTTAGCAAACTCCATACTCTGGATGGAGGCAGAGGAGGCCCTTGCTAGAAATGAATAGGAAATATGGAAATGAGGTCCCCTGGCCAGCCATCTTTTTCACAGGAGGCTACTGAAGATGTGTAAAAAGAGGAAGCAGAACATGGGAAACAGCAAAGAAAATACTCAGATCTGTGCCCCAGCGTGCCCTTTGCCTAGTGATGTTACTGCGGGCATCACACAGAACTCTCAAAACTGCTTTGCCTCTTTCTTGCCTTCGTTTTCTTGTTATAGTGATTCTGAAGCCCAGGGAGGCATTTAAAAAGATACTAGAAGAAAGAATTACTTCAATGAATCTCCACTATCATTTCCAAACACTCCTTGCTATGAAAAGCCATCATCTCATGGATGCATTTGGCATGTTGCTTGGGGCTGAAACTAAGTCATTTTTATCACACAAGTATTTGACTGATAATGGCTTCCTCCCCACCACTCACCTCCATCCAATGGGTAAAGTTTTATTTTATTTTAGTTTGCTGAATCCATCTGTGATTTTAACATTAATTCTATTGGCAAAAATCTAAATATCTGGTTTAGAAAAACAGAATCAAAGAAAAAGGAAGAAGAAGAAGGGAAGGAAGGAAAGGAGAGAGAGATAAAGAGGAAAAAAAGGAGGGTGGAAATAAGGAAGAAAAGGTGAAAGAAGTAATCATTTTATCCATTTTTATTCATAGGAAACACTGTTGTGAGAAGTGGAAATTATTAAGGAAAACACATTTAAGTAATTGCTGTGATTTGTGAAGCCACAAAGTTAGGAAGATGATTTAAAATACATTTGTACTGTCAAAAGAATATACTGTAAGATATGGAACATTGTAATACATGCAAAAATTCACATTCTGCTCTACTTGGTCAAATAAAGGCATTTGTCTCAACTGTACTCTTTTTGGGATGATCAATCACATGTGGCCAATGAGGGTAAAATATTTCCAAGTTTCAGTCTCTCCTTTTGCTGTTTGCAGAAAGGTATATATGGTGTGAAGAGGGAGAGTGACCACAATAAAAATCCTAATATTTACAGATGAGAGTTGAAAAGGTCCCAATCTGGATTATTTTTAAATGCACGTTATTTCGGGTTGTGAATCTAGAAGCCATCAATTATCTTCTTTCAAAGTCTCCGTCATTCACTGTTTCTAGAGACAGGCAATGGACTGTCTTTGCGTTTAGCAACTGGTGGAGACTTGTGTGGAGTGGAGACTCGTCTGTCTGTTGCACAAGCTGATATTCAATAGTAAGCATCTCATATACACAACTGAGTAGATAATTCTGAGTAAAATTATACTTGGTGGGAGATTTTTCCTTTATGCTTTCCCTTTTTTGAAACAAGTATTGACAGTAGTTGAAACACACAAAGAACTTAAGAAGATCCCAGTATGATAGTGGAGATGGAAAACCTGCCTCCTTCCTGATCACTTGCAGCACTATGAAAGAAACATGGAGTCCAGCTCTGGTTAGGGTTTTAATCTGAAGTAGTGGTCTTCCACCAGAGGTGATTAGGCACCCAAGGGACATTTGGCAATATCTAGAAACCTTTTTTTGTTATTACAACTACAAGGGGAGCACTACTGGCATCTAGTGGGTAGAAGCCAGGGGTGCTATTCAATATTCTACAATGCACAGGACAGTCCCCACCACAGAGAATTGTCCAGCCCCAATGTCAATAGTGCTGACACTGAGAAATCTGTTCTCAAGCTCATTTTAAAAGAATCAGTTTAGGGGAATGAGGGACAGGGAGAGAGGACGAGGGTGGGGGTTAGGGGGTCACAGTGTATGGCACACCTCTTAGGGGTGGGACACAATTATAAGAGGAAATTTACCTAAGAAATGCAATCAGGGCTAGGCACCTGTGGCTCAAGCAGCTAAGGTGCCAGCCACATATACCCGAGCTGGCGGGTTCGAATCTAGCCTGGGCCCGCCAAACAACAATGGCTACTACCAAAAAATAGCCAGGCATTGTGGCAGGTGCCTGTAGTCCCAGCTACTTGGGAGGCAGAGGCAGGAGACTCACTTGAGCCCAGGAGTTAGAGGTTGCTGTGAGCTGTGATGGCACAGCACTCTACCCAGGGCGAAAAAGAAAAAAAATGCAATCAGTATAACCTAATTCATTATATCCTCAGAGAATCCCAAACAATAAGAAAGAAGAATAAGTTAGAACTTGTACCTGGGAGGAATTTAAATACTATTTTAGAGCAATGTGTGAAGTTGGCCAATTAACTTCTGGCACATCTTGGTCAGTGTTCAGGCAGGAAACAGAAAGCCAAGTAGAAGGCTGGAACTGGAGGAGACCTTTGCTGTCAGTGCTCCACCCACAGCCCCTGGGCTTTCTGCGCCATGGTTGATGCACACCTGCTCCCCTTGTCTTTTTACTCACAAGTAGCACTTACCTCTCTGTGTTAAAAACTGCCCTGAGGCTGCTGGAGCCTGCCTGCCTGGCCTGCAGAAAGGGAAGCAGAAAGCACGAGGACATCTTTGGGGAGCCCTTCTCATCAACAAATGACCAGCAAGGAATAAAAGGCCCCTGGTCCCTTGCCCTGAATATACCTTCTCTGTCTCCAAAGCTTCCCTTCATGCGGTTTGGCTTAATGCCACCCCCTCACCAAGCCCCCCCATTCTAGGCCACGTCTCCTCTGCCCAGTTGGTTTTCCCTCAAATTCACGTTCACACATACCCTCATCTCACATTCCACTTCTGAGGGAGGGATTACTTACTAAGGTGGATGGATTGAGCCTAGAGAAACCTCAAGAGATGGTGTGGTACCCTCCCTCCCCAGCCCAATCCATCATGCCAGCAAAGCTTCTGGAAAAAAGCATTGAGGAAGGCAGTCAGCTGGACCCTGGGGAAGGTCCTCAGGCAGCAGGGAAGTGAGTCAGCCCTGAGCAGGGCAGCCTGGCCACAGGTGCACAATAGGACAGAGCCCTCTGAAGCCTGAATGCAGGGGTATGCTGAACACAGGCTTGGCACAGCTTTGCTGGGCCAGGGCAAGTGGCCACTCGCAGGACAGTAGAACTGAAGTGTGGGAGGAAGCTAGTATTGCCACTTATCTGGGTGTGCCTGTGACAGGGACCATGGCTCCAGCACCCAGCACAGGGCCAACCCATGATAAACACTCAGAAGATTATGTGGAATGAATTATTGACTTGGTTAGATAACTATCAAGGATCATGTAGGTAGTACCTGGTGTGGCAAACAGACTCTAGGATGGCTCTCCCTGACCTCACCTCCTGGTGTCCACCTTCGGTGTAACTCCTTCTGATTGAGCATGGGTGGGATTTGCAACTAGCCTGTAATTAATAGTGGGGTTAGATTCAATGTGGTCAAAATGACAGGAGAGACATGATTCCATCCCATAACTGGAGAGCTCATCATGCTGGTGTTTCCCTCTTTTTCTCTTGATGGCTTTGAAGAAACAAACTGCCACGTTGAGAGCTGCTTGTGGAGAGGACCCTTTGATGAGGGGCCACCTGCCAGGGAGAAACTGAGGCCCTCAGCTTGGCAACCAGTCAGGAACCAAAGGCTGCCAACAACCTGAGTGAGCTGGGAAGAGTGCTTGCTCACACAAGACCCGTGGCTACTACCCAGATGCTGCCTTACAGAGGACCCAAATAAGCCATGCCATGAGCCCATAAACATAGCAGTACAACTGGGAAATTATGAATTTTAGCTGTGCCCCTTCCCATGAACCATAAAAACCCATGGGTGGTTTTGCTGTCCACCACCCAGCACCAAGCACATGCTGTGTCTTGTCTTTCTCTGAGAAGTCTAGGAAAGGCCCGTCCTATTCATCTACCATTTTCTTGGTGTACTGACTGGTCTTTAAACAAACACAAGGAGGGTATGAATCTCACTTCATTTATTCCATTTCCATCACCACTTTTTATCTCTGGGGTCCAATTAGCCTTGCTAAAATGTACCAAAATTCATTTGATCCTTTTCATATGTATTGAGCTAACAGCAAATTTATAGTCAGTAAGCTTTGTAGATGACAATTTTTATAGTTTCATATGGACCCTAAAATGTAAGGAGAATGGAGAAAAAATATTCCAGCAGATGAAATGTCATTATCTATTAGAATCATGGTGTGCTAGAGATGGAAGGGACCCTAGAGATGACAGGTCTAAAACTCTCATCTCATAAACTAGGAAACTGGATCAAGAGAGGAGGAGAAAGTTTCGGGATGACCCAGGAAGTTAGCTGGTATGACAGAATTCTCCTAATGCCCAGTCTTTTATTCCAGACATTCCTGTCCTCCTCCTTCAGTCTCTACCTTCTGTGACTCAAGAACCTTCCCAAGCATCATAGCTACTTCTGAAAGGAATCTTTGCTTCTTTTCATCTTTTATATATTTAGATTTTCAAAACTGCTGAAATCTGGTAGAAGAATCATATGAGATGAAAGCCACAGGTGCTGCCTTTGTCAGGGGAATTCACTCAGGTAAGGATCCCATTTAAAACATGCTCCAAGGCTTGGCACCTGTAACATAGTGGTTATAGCACTAGCCACATGTACTGAGGCTGGCAGGTTCAAGCTCAGCCCAGGGCAGCTAAACCACAACAATAACTGAAACAAAAAATAGCTGGGCATTGTGGCGGGCACCTGTAGTCCCAGCTACTTGAGAGGCTAAGGCAAGAGAATCACTTAAGCCCAAGAGTTTGAGGTTACTGTCAGCTGTGACACCATGGCACTCTACTGAGGGTGACATAGTGAGACTCTGTCTCAAAAAATAAAAAAAATAAATAAATAAAAATCATGCTCCAAATGACAGGCATTTGAAGTGGGACAAACACTGGGTAAGCTCCACTTTTTTGTTGAGCTGTTTTTGGCTCGGCCTTTGGCCTTGGCACCTCACCCTTCTGTGCCCAAAACCAGCATCAGGTAGGGCTTTTTCCACAAAATAATTCGGTTCTCTGACATTGGACATTTCAAGTTTCTGTATAGGGTCATTACACACTTATAAGAATTGAATAGCCCCACTGCCTCCTGGTTGGCTGTTTAAAAATACAAAGGGTTGGCAGAGTTTAGGCGAATTGCTCACATTTGGGGTTTTTATGTATGATTTTTAGACATATGAAAGACAAAATAAGGTGCAAAAACTCTTTCATAAAAGGCTCCATCTGCTCTAAGAAAAATATTGTTATCATGTGTGAAAATTCAACTACATGGTTAAGGGGAAAATCAGAGCATAATCCAAAAGTAAAAAAGATCACATGTTTTCCTAAATTCCATCTCTCATTCTGTCTCCTCCAGTTCATTCCGGTATAAGATACACATAGCAGATCTTTAGTTCTCTGCAACTGCAGCACCGAACATAGCATTTGTTTTTAATCATGGAAAACTTGATTTTTATTCATTTAAAATCTGGGGTAACCACGAACTTATGTGGGAGTTCAGGATGAGGCTAGAGATGCCCTTGGCCTGCCCCCTAGAGAATCTTATTGGTGTGGGCTTTGGGTTTATGGAGAATTGCTTTCACCTGCCCTGCATCCTCTGGCTGACGCTGACTCATGCTGCCAGCTAGCGGGGGTGGGGGTAGGGTGGGGGGGGTGGGGGTAGGGTGGGGGGGGTGGGCACTGAAGCTAGCTAATGGGGCACTTGAGCTGTGCCATCTTGAAGGCCTCTGCTCACTTGATGTTTCCAGGGCTAAAAGGGCTTGGCCACACTGCTGGATTTACTCTTTTCACTGGCCCTGAGAGAAGATGGAACAATGACTCATGGCCAGCAGGATTTGAAAAGACAAACACTGACTCACAAATCACAAATAGGTTTGTCATTGCTTACAAATGCAGTTTACATTTAGGGTCATCATATAATATTATTAAATGTGAAGGGCTGTTTTCCATCTCAATAAAATGCTAAGAATCTAGAAATAGGTTCTGGGCAACATTTTCTCTTAGGAAAAAGAAAAAGAGGATCATTAAATTGTAGCACCATTTATCCAATTACTCAAAACAGAAAGCTCATCCTCAGCCTTCCACGTTCACTGAGTCCAAAGTTTTTTTTTTGTTGTTGTTGTTGTTGTTGTTGTTTTTTGGGGGGGTTGTTTGTTTGTTTTTTGCAGTTTTGGCCGGGGCTGGGCTTGAACCCACCATCCCCAGTATATGGGACCAGCACCCTACTCCTTGAGCCACAGGCACCACCCTCAATGAGTCCAAAGTTCTGGGAGGGGGGAGGTTGGTTTGTTTGTTTGAGTCAGAGTTTCAAGCTGTCACCCTGGTAGCATGCCGTGGCATCACAGCTCACAGCAACCTCCAACTCCTGGGCTTAAGCGATTCTCCTGCCTCAGCCTCCCAAGTACCTAAGACTACAGCCACCTGCCACAACACCCGGCTATTTTTTAGTTGTAGTTGTCATTGTTGTTTGGCAGGCCTAGGCTGGATTCAAACCTGCCAGCTCTGTTGTATGTGGCTGGTGCTGAGCCCCAAAGTTCTGTTGATTCAACATCTTTTCTTTTTAATTGTGTTTACTAATTATTGAGTAGACACAAAGGAACATACTATGTATGATTTTAAAATCATTTGAAAACATAACCCTGTATTTACATCATTGAATCAACTTAAGAACAAAATGAATATGACCATTATTTTGCTCCATAGGTGCCCTACTCTCGACCTCAGTCCTGTTAATATTTGGGACCAGACAATTCTGTGCCATGGGAGACTGTCTGATGGACTGGAGAATGTTCATTGGCACCCTGGCCTCTACTCACTGGATGCAAATAGCACCTCCCCAGTGAAAAACAAAAATGTCTTCAGACATCACCACATATGCAAATACCAAATGTCAATGAGACCGAAATCATACCCGGTTGAGAACCACTGCTCTAGAGGTAAATCTTATTCTAAATTTTGCGCTCATCATTTCTTGTTTGTAGTTTTTATCACTTAAACATTTGTATAAATATTTAGTTTTGCATTTTTTGAAATTCTTACAAACCTAATTGCTAAGAAAAATATACACACAACTTACACTTGACCTCATGTCTTTTCAATGTCATTCTGGAACATTAAATAACAGGCCCAGATGAGGAATATTAAATTGACTAGAAGAAGAGAATTTAATTTGACTTATATCTACTATTGACCAGGGCCCAGATTCTGGAAAGTTACATGTTAACTTGCACATTTTGTTCAGTAAAATTGATAATTATCTCTATTGGGTAGAAAAGATAACCCCAAAAGTTATGGCTTTATTACCCTGTGGAACATAACCAGTTTTGTCTCAAATTTCACACATGCATTGCAACATTCTTTTCCTAAATACATGAATCTGTGTTCGTCAAACTCTCTTTGAAGCAGCTTTACCATCATACTGGTTCTCTCTTTTGTGAACTGAATAATTTTTTGATACATGTTCAGTCTATATTTGCATGAGAATTATGAGATAAAAAAAATTTTTTTTGAGACAGAGCCTCAAGCTGTTGCCTGGGTAGAGTGCTATGGCATCACAGCTCACAGCGACCTCCAACTCCTGGGTTCAAGCAACTCTCCTGCCTTCGCCTCCCAAGTAGCTGGGACTATAGGTGCCCGCCACAATGCCCAGCTATTTTTTGGTTGCGGCCATCATTGTTGTTTGGCAGGCCTGGGCTGGATTAGAACCCACCAGCTCAGGTGTATGTGGCTGGCGCCTTAGCCACTTGAGCCACAGGCACCGAGCCAATAAATTTTTTGAAAATTAAACCCATCATTGTAGATGTAAGCTTCCACAATTTATTTTTATTAATGCTATGTTCCTAAAATTAATTTATGTTGTTGTGTATAGGTTATAGTTCATTAATTTTCATTGGAATATAGTCTCCTATTGTATTAGTATGATACAACTTTGTCTTTTATTTTTGTTTTTTTTAGATCCCAAAACATTTTATTTATTATTACACATTCTCAATAAGAATCGCTGACTACATTCCACGTCAGCTACTCAGTATGGTGCAGTCACTAATTTGCTATTGTTCAATATTTACTTTGTTTCTAATGTTTATTATCATTAATGCTATGATAAAGATAATTGTGAATAAAGTATTTTTCAAATATTGGATTATTTCCTTAAGATATTTTCCACACTTCCATTTAAAATGGTTGTACAAGGTAAACTCACTGATTGACTATGAGCTTTGGTTGTGATAATTTACTTTGCTAATCTGATACATGAGAAATGATATCTCACTCTTATTTTCCTTTTTTCTTTTTTTTTTTTTTATTAGCTGTGTACATTATGCGATCATGGGGCACCATACACTGGTTTTATAGACTATTTGACACATTTTCATCACACTGGTTAACATAGCCTTCCTGGCATTTTCTTAGTTATTGTGTTAAGACATTTACTAAGTTTCACATATACCCTTGTAAAATGCACCGCAGGTGTAATCCCACCAATCACCTTCCCTCCACCCACCTCCCTTTATTTGTCTTTATAATGTTGATGTAACCAGTTTTCTTGCTGTTACAAATACGCTGCTTTTTTATTCACGTACATGTCTCCTGGTATACTAGTCCTAGGACATGTGCAGCTTCAAGTTTCTGAAATAATGCAAGCTTATTTTCCCAAGAAAATGATCAGACTTACAGTCTTACCAACAGTATAGACTTTTTAGGTATTATTCCACTTCTTTGCTAATATAGTTGCATCTTAGTTTTTGAAATCTTGTAGGTATGTCTTAAATTAAAATTTTCATTTCCTAGATACATTGTATTTACTAATTATAACAAGGTTAAACATATTTTCTCATGTTGGTTGGGTTTTCTTCTGTGAAGTTCTTTATAAATATTTTGGGTTTTGTTTCTATTGGGTTACTTAACTCTTGTTTATCTAACTCTGAATAACAATCCTTCTTTAACCACTTGAGTTGCAGATGTCTTCTCCCAGATTTTTTATTTCACACTCTGTAAGGCAACTTTTGCCCCTTTCATGTTAAAACTGTCTTTATATTTAAAGAGCAGAGAGAGAAGGAAAGAGGGGAGGGGAGAGGAAGAGCAGAGAGAGAGAAGGAGGGAGGGGGGTGGGGCCTTGCTGTGTGCCACACCTTTTGGAGGCAAGACAGGATTGCAAAAGAGACTTTACCTAACAATTGCAATCAGTGTAACCTGGTTTATTGTACCCTCAATGAATCCCCAACAATAAAAAATAAAAAATTTTGTTTAGAAGTGCCTTTATCTAGTCTGACAATCTCTGCCTTTTAACTGGAATATTTAGACCACTTAATGAAATCATAAATACCATGTAAATCTATAATATTTCTATTTATTTTCTATTTGTCTCACCTTTTGTTTCTTTTTTCTTCCTTTCCGGCTTTACTTTATCTTCATGGTGACCTTATTGATCATTCCTCTTTGTCTCTGTTTTTTAGGGGCTACAGTAGGTTTTGCAGTGTCTAATCTGTTGTTAAGCACTTCAAGCGCATTCCAGAAATTGTACTTTTCATCTATGGAAATTCTGTTTGGTTCTTGCTATCTATCTTCCATCTCTCTCTTCATTATGTTCACTATGAAATTACTAACCATATTTATGATAACTATATTTTAAAGTTCTTATCTTCTGCTTATTATATCATCTCTGTCATTTAGGGGATTGTATGGATTTTTTCTCCTGATTATGAATCACATTTAAATGTTCTTTGCATTTCTTGTCATTTTTTATTAGATGCTGGGCATTGTGAATTTTACATCTATTTTCTGAATTTTGTTGTCTTCTATTAAAGAATGTTGAGTTTTGATTCAGCAAACAGTTATTTGTGAATCTGTTCCATAGTTTTGAGGCTTGTTTTAAAATTTTATGGTAATTTTGGAGGAGCTTTTTATCTAGGACTACTTTTTATTTACTCCTAAGAAGTGACTCTTTGGGGGGTCTCTACTGAAAGCCCGAGTGTTGATGTGGCCTTTCTGCTCAGGTTGGTCAGTCTCATGCAAACTCTAATTATTCAGCTCACAATTCTTTGGTAGCAGTTCTTTTCTTAGTCTTGTGGAATCTCACCCTACATGTATACAGTTTAATATTTAGCCAAAGCCTCAAGGAACCTATGAAAATTTCTGGAGCTCTTTCTCTTCTCCAGTACTCCACTCTAAAAATTCCAGCTGCCTAGCCTCCCTGAATTCTGATCTCTGTTTTCTCAATTTATAGAGACTATTATTTTCCACCTGAGTTCCCCCATACTGTGTGGCATTCTAGAAAGTGACTACAGGTGGAAAGCCAGGACAATTATAGACATCGCTTTATTCATTTCTCTTTATTTTATGGATTACAATATTACATCTACTGTGCAATGGATAAAAATGTCTGTTTTATGTGTTTTTCCCAGTTTTCTAGTTGTTTAAGTTGAGAGAGGACAACTTGATACTAGTTGTGCTGTTGTGGCTTAAAATGGAAGTCTTGTCTTTTGACAAAAGTTCTTCATTTAAAAGAAGCCATATTTTTAATATTTCCCTTGATCATTTGTACTTTTTATCTTAAGAAATTGTAGGCCAGGTGTGGTGGCTCACACCTGTAATCCTAGCACTCTGGAAGGCTGAGGCAGGTGGATCGCTTAAGCTGAGGAGTTCAAAACCAACCTGAGCAAGAGTGAGACCCTGTCTCTACTAAAAGTGAAAAAACCGAGGCAAGAGGATCACTTCAGTCCAAGAGTTTGAGGTTGATGTGAGCAATGATGCCACGACATTCTACCAAGGGCAAGAGAGTGAGACTCTGACTCAAAAAAACAAAGAAAGAAAGAAAGAAATCCTATATTACATTCTAAAAGTTTTATAATCTGCTTTTTTCATTAGATCTGTAATCCATTGATAAGCAACTTGTATATAATTTTTTATGAATAATGAATTGTCACCAAATCATTCATTGAAAAGTATGCCTTTCCCCTATTGATTTGCAATGCTACCTCTTCTAGAAATCAGATTTCTATACATATGGCTCTCTTTCTGGGGCTTTTCTTATGTTAAGTCAACTTCTTTGTCCCTAGGCCATATTTCACACTCTTAATTGTTAGCACTTTATAATATTCTGAATTTCTAGAAAGACAAGTTCTCCCATTTTATTCTTCTTCAAACAAGAGTGTATAGGCAATTCTTAGCCATTTTCACTTCTATATAAGTTTAAAAATCAATTTTTCAAGTTCTAGACTATACCTGTTAAGCTTTTTATTGAGAGTGCATTGAATCTATGGATCAACTAAAAGACAATAGGTATCTTTATAATATCGAGTTTTGTGGTGGTTTAAAATACATCCCAAAACTCGCCATTTCGTTTAAAGGCCAATTCTTCTCCCCTGAAGTGTAGGCTTGACTTAGTGACTTGTTTCTATGAGAAAAAAGCAGAAGTGACAGTGTATGTATGACTTCAGAGACTCTTTTTTGGATTATTTATTCTGAAAGAAGCTAGCTGTCAGGTTGCCACATAAAAAGACCTATGTGGTCAGGAAACTGATGCCTCCAGCCAACAGTAGTGAGGAAATGAAGCTTCTTGCAAGCAGCCATAAAAATGAGCTTGGAAGTGGATCTGCTAGCTCCAGTCAAGCTTTCCAATCACTACATCCTCAGCTGATATCTTGACTGTAACCTCACAAAAGACCTTTACCAAACCACACAGCTAAGCTTCTCTTGAATACTTGACACACAGAAATTGTGAGAAAATGGATCTGTTGTTTTAATGACTGTATATGGGGTAATTTATAATTCAGCAAGAGATAATTAATATAAATGTCCATATCTTTGAATATTGTATGACTCGTTTTATTAATCTTCTTTAATGACATTCAATAAAGCTTTGTAATAATTTCCATAAAACTCTGTGTAAATCATTCCTAAATACTTAAAAATTATATTGCTATTGTAATCTTTTCTTCTCTTTTATCTTCTGATGAAAAGAAACACGATTAATTTGGGGTGTTTATTTTGTATTCAGCAATTGCACAACTTACCTGCAAATGATCTGGAGTTTTCCACATGAACAATCATGTTATCTGTGAATAACAAATGACTATCTTCTGTCTTCCCTTCCAATTCCTGTATTTGCTGGCTAGTATCTCTATTATAATGATGAATAGAACTACAGACAGTAAGAAAGTCTTTTCTTACATATGATTTTTAAAGGAATACATTTGTCATCATTAAGTATAAGATTTACTGTAATTGCTTTGTAAATATTCCTTTTTTTTTTTTTGCAGTTTTTGGCTGGGGCCAGGTTTGAACCCACCACCTCCGGTATATGGGGTCAGCACCCTACTCCTTGAGTCACAGGCACCACCCTCTTTTTTTTTTCTTTTTTTTTTTTTTTGACACAGAGTCTCACTATGTCACCCTTGGTAGACTGCCATGGCGTCACAGCTCACAGCAACCTCAAACCCTTGGGCCTAAGCCATTCTCTTGCCTCAGCCTCCCAAGTAGCTGGGACGACAGGCGCTTACCACAATGCCTGGCTATTTGTTGTTGTTGTTGTCATTGTTGTTCAGCAGGCCCTGGGCTGGGTTTGAACCTGCCAGCTTTGACGTATGTGGCCAGCACCCTAGCCACTGAGCTATAGGCGCCAAGTTTCTTTGTAAATATTCTTTATAAGATATTAAAGAAGTTTTCTTCTATTTCTTGTTTACCAAGCTTTTTATCATGAATAAATATTGAATTTTATCAAATGCCTTTTATATGTCTATTGGCATGGTTATATAATATTTCTCCTTCAGTCTCTTAATTAACAACATTAATTGATTTTCCTCTTATTAAAAAATCTTTGCCTGTGGCTCAAAGGAGTAGGGCGCCAGCCCCATATACTGGAGGTGGTGGATTCAAACCTGACCCCGGCCAAAAACGGCAAAAAAAAAAAAATTACATTTTTGACTTATTAATTTCTGAACCAATTATGTCTCAATTTTGGAAGCAAAAAAGAGAATTCAATACTTAACTCTCCCCGAAGTAGTTAACCTATCTGACATATGATTATAAGTTAGGAAGCAGAGAAACATAATGGATTTTTCATTTTATATGTATTCCTAAAACAATTGTATTTAGCATCAATGGCCTGAACTACTTTAAAGGGGAATTTGTTCCAACTATATGACATTCTGGAAAAGGCAAAATTATAGAGACAGTAAAAGAAAAGTGGTTACGAGGGGCTGAGGAGAGAAATGAGTAGGCAGAGCACAGAGGGTATATAAGGCAGTGAAACTATTCTGTATGATACTATAATGGCAGGTGCATGTTATTATAAATTTGTCAAAACCCATAGAATATACAGCTCCACGAGTGAAACTTAATGTAAACTTCGGACTTTGGGTGATAATGATGTGTCAATATAGATTTATCGATTGTAACAAATGTCCCATTCTGGTGGGGGAGGTTGCTAGTAGGAGAGGAAAGAATTGTATAGGAACTCTCTGTGCTTTTCACTCAATTTCTATTGTGAACCTGAAACTGCTCTTAAAAACTTAAGTCTAATAAAAGAAAAGGAGATGGAGAAATTTGGTTCCAATTTCAAGTTGGAACTACATATTGGATTAATGGGTCCTGGGTTTATCCCTAGAACTGACACATACTGAAACATGCTTGAAATATGCTTCTATACTTTTTTATTTTGTAAAAGATAGAATGGGATGGAGGGGAATGGGAGGAAAATGTAAACCATTTCGAATAATACATTTCCATGATTTGAAAGTTTAACACTACATTATTATTGAAAAAGATTCATCCTTGCAAAAGCCTTCTATGGGCGAGAATTGTTTTGATTTGTATTGCTTTGGTTCTCAAGAAAAGAGAAACAATTGTAAGTAACAACCTACTCAATGCCACGGATAAATTAGTGTTCCCAGATTTTGTGATATCATGTACATGAAATTATATTTTAAGACTGCAATCACAATATAAATCTCTCTGACTGAGTATACCTGTAATCCTAGCACTCTGGGAGACTGAGGTGGGAGGATCACTTCAGCTCAGGAGCCCAAGACCAGCCTGAGCAGGAGCGAGACCCCATCTCTACTAAAAATAGAAAAATAAGCAGGACGTTGTGGTACATGACTGTAGTCCGAGTTACAGGGAGGCTGAGGCTGGAGTATCGCTTGAACCCAAGAGTTTGAGATTGCTGTGAGCTAGGCTGACACCATGACACTCTAGCCTGGGCAACAGAATGGGACTCTGTCGCAAGAAAACAAAACAAGCCCCTTGTCCCCTGCGGTTAGTGCTGAGAGAGCGGTTGTGTGCTCCCGGCGCAGAACACACATTTATTATTTTAATCCAAAAATAATCTTTAAAAAGTCTTTTAAAAAATCTCCCCCAAATTTACCAAAAATCTGCGTCTCCCCGCCGGGAGACTTTTATTTTTTTCTGCCTCTTTTATAAAATAACCCGGCAAAGCAGCTGAGAGCAACTCGCCGGCTGCCCCGCAGCAGCTCCGAGAGGGAACCAAGAGACCAAAATCAGCCTGCGGCCCGGACCGACTACGCCACCCTTGCTCCCAGCCGGCAGCCAGAGCCGGCGGACCGACCCGTTTTGCTGCCGCTGAATAGTTTTCGATTCCGGGTGATTTTTGTCCTTCTGCGTTTTCTCCCGCTCCCTTCCCCCTCCAGCTCCGACCTGATGTCGCAGCACTCGCTCTCCTCCTCTCACGGGAAGGTCGCGGCCTGTGGCCCGGCTGACAGCCGTGCCGAGATGAACCCCTGCGCCTCCAGCGACTCCATGGCCTCCCTCTACGTGGGGGACCTACACCCCGATGTGACTGAGGCGATGCTATACGAGAAGTTCAGCCCGGCCGGGACCATCCTCTCCATCCGGATCTGCAAGGACATGATCACCCGCCGCTCCCTGGGCTACGGGTATGTCAATTTCCAGCAGCCGGCAGACGCCGAGCGTGCTTTGGACACTATGAATTTTGAGGTCATTAAGGGCAAGCCAGTTCGCATCATGTGGTCTCAGCGTGATCCATCACTTCGCAAAAGTGGCGTAGGCAACATATTCATTAAAAGATTGGACAAATCCATTGATAATAAAGCACTGTATGATACTTTTTCTGCCTTTGGGAACATCCTTTCATGTAAGGTGGTTTGTGATGAAAAAGGTTCCAAAGGCTATGGATTTGTACACTTTGAGACACAGGAAGCAGCTGAAAAAGCTATTGAAAAAATGAATGGGATGCGCCTAAATCAACGAAAAGTCTTTGTTGGACAGTTTAAGTCTCGTCAAAAAAGAGAGGCAGAACTCAGAGCTAAGGCAAAAGAGTTCACCAATGTTTACATCAAGAATTTTAGAGAAAACGTGGATGAAGATTTTCTTAAGTTTCACTTTGGCAAGTTTGGACCTGCTGTAAGTGTGAAAGTAATGACTGATGAAAGTGGAAAATCCAAAAGATTTGGATTTGTAAGCTTTGAAAGGCATGAAGATGCACAGAAAGCTGTGAATGAGATGAATGGAAAGTTTTTCTATGGAAGTCGAATATATGTTAGTCGAGCTCAGAAAAAAGTGGAACGGCATGCAGAACTTAAGCGCAAATTTGAACAGATGAACCAAAATAAGAGCACCAGATACCCGGGTGTTAACCTTTACGTGAAAAATCTTGATGATGGTATTGATGATGAATGTCTCCTGAAAGAGTTTTCTCCATTTGGTACGATCACTAGTGCAAAGGTTATGAATGCAGGTGGTCGCAGCAGAGGGTTTGGTTTTGTATGTTTCTCCTCCCCAAGAGATGCCGCTAAAGCAGTTATAGAAATGAATGGTAGAATTCTGGCCACCAAGCCATTGTATGTATCTTTCGCAATGAGCAAAGAAGTGCGCCAGGCTCACCTCACTAACCAGTATATGCAGAGAATGGCAAGTGGAGGAGCTGTGGCCAACCCTGTAATCAACCCCTACCAGGCAGCACCTCCTTCAGGTTACTTCATGGCACCTATACCACAGACTCAGAACCGTGCTGCATACTATCCTCCTAGCCAAATTGCTCAACTAAAACCAAGACCTCGCTGGCCTGCTCAGGGTGCCAGACCTCATCCATTCCAAAATATGCCGGGTGCCATCCGCCCAGCCACTCCTAGACCACCATTTAGTACTATGAGACCAGCTTCTCCACAGGTTCCACAAGTCATGTCAACACAGAAAATGGGTCAACGTCCTGCAGCTGCTGGGACTGCAGCTACTCCTGCTGCTGTGACAGCTACTCCTGCTGCTACAGAGGCTACTCCTGCTGCTACAGAGGCTGCTCCTGATGCTACAGAGGCTGCTCCTGCTGCTACAGAGGCTACTCCTGCTGCTGCTACTCCTGCTGCTGCTACAGCGGCTACTCCTGTTGCTGCTACTGCTGCTGCTACAGCAGCTACTCCTGCTGCAGCAGTTACTTCTGCTGCTGCTACTCCTGCTGCAGCTATTCCTGCTATCCGCACCGTTCCACAGTATAAATACACTGTGGGAGTCCGCAGTCCTCAGCAACATCGTAATGCACAGCCACAAGTTACCATACAACAGCCTGCTGTTCATGTACAAGGTCAGGAACCTTTGACTGTTTTCATATTGGCATCTGCCCCTCCTCAAGAGCAAAAGCAAATGTTGGGTGAACGGCTGTTTCCTCTCATTCAAGCCATGTACCCTACTCGTGCTGGTAAACTCACTGGCATGTTGTTGGAGATTGATAATTCACAACTTCTTCATATGCTTGAGTGTCCAGGGTCTCTCCGTTCTAAGGTTGATGAAGCATTTGCTGTACTACAAGCCCATGAAGCTAAAAAGGCTGCCAAGAAAGCAGTTAACACTGCCACTGGTGTTCCAACCATTTAAAATTGATCATGAACCACAAAAAGAAACTGTCTTTCACTAAAGAAAAATATCTAAACATCAAAAAACATAAATATTATGGAAAGAAAACATCGTAAAATGTAAAAGAAATTTTAAAAAGGAAAGGAAACTTTGAATCTTATGTACTAAGCAAATGCCAGGTCTAGCAAATAAAATGCTAGCCCAAGATTACTTTTTGATTTAAAAACAACAGAAAAATAGTAAAATATAAAAACGTATTAATGTTTATAGACCCTGGGAGAAAGAATTGTCAGCGAAGTACAAAAATTTAAAGCATTGGACTTGGCACCCGTAGCACAGTGGTTCAAACCTGGCCCAGGCCAGCTAAATAACAATGACAACTACAACAAAAAATAGCCAGGCAGTGTGGCGGGTGCCTGTAGGTCCAGCTACTTGGGAGGCTGAGGCAAGAGACTCTCTGAAGCCCAAGAGCTTAAGGTTGCCGTGAGCTGTAACCCCACAGCACTCGACCGAGTATGACATAATAAGACTCTGTCTAAAAAAAAAAAATTTAAAGCATTGGCTCTGCGCCCATAGCTCAGTGGTTAGGGTGCCAGCCACATAACACCAGGGCTGGTGGGTTCAAACCCAGCCCAGGCTTGCTAAACAACAATGACAACTGCAACAATAACAAAAATGGCCGGGCGTTGTGGTGGGTGCCTGTAGTCCCAGCTACTCAGGAGGCTGAGGCAAGAGAATTGCTTAATCCCAAGAGTTTGAGGCTGCTGTGAGCTCTAATGCCACAGTACTCTACCAAGGGTAACATAGTGAGACTCTCTAATTAAAAAAAAAAATTTAAAGCATTGGCTCTGTGCCCGTAGCTCAGTGGTTAGGGTGCCTGCCATATACACCAGGGCTGGCAGGTTTGAACCTGGCCCAGGCTTGCTAAACAAAGACAACTGCAACAACAACAACAAGAATCGCCGGGCGTTGTGGCAGGCGCCTGTAGTCCCAGCTACTTGGGAGGCTGAGGCAAGAGAATCACTTAAACTCAAGAGTTTAAGGTTGCTGTGATCACAGACGCCACAGCACTCAACCAAGGGTGACATAGTGAGACTCTGTATCAAATTAAAAAAAAAAAAAAAAAAAAAAAATCTAAAGCATTGACTCTGCGCCCGTAGCTCAGTGGTTAGGGTGCCGGCCACATACACTGGAGCTGGCGGGTTTGAACCCGGCGCAGGCTTGCTAAACAACATTGACAACTGCAACAACAAAAATAGCCGGGTGTTGTGGTGGATGCCTGTAGTCCCAGCTACTTGGGAGGCTGAGGCAAGAGAATCCCTTAAGCCCAAGAGTTTGAGGTTGCTGTGAGCTATGACACCATGGCACTCTACTGAGGGCAAAATAGTGAGACTCTGTCTCAAAAAAAAAAAAAAAATTTAAAGCATGCCTTTTATTTTGTAATTCTTCACTGAGGAATAGCTCAGAATGTCAGTTCTAGGTTTTTTGGAGTTTTTGGTTGTTGTTGTTTGTTTTAGGACACTAGTAAAATTTGCATTTAATACTTCTTTGAGGAAGGGAATACCACCACCCTTTTCATCAATGAAGAGAAACATTTTTACAGTAGCCTTTTATTTTTAATACCTATTATGCCATGAACTCATAAGGAAATGGTTCCAGTTGGGAGGCGCCTTGCCATTGAATGCGACAAAGTTTTGTATGACCATTATGTCATGAATTCATGGGAAATAGGTTCTAGCACCTTATATTACTACTGTTCGATTAGTTTTCTTGGGTTACTATGCTGTGTGCTATGCTGTACACTGCTTATGCCATGAATTCATGGGGGAATAGGTTCCAGCTCTTTATGCTTCAGCTCACTTTATGCTTGGTTCTTCTGTGTGCTATGCTGTATGCCTATTAGGCCATGAATTCATATGGAGTGGGTTCCAGGAGCTCAAGCACCTTTCCTTTGGTTCTCACAGAGTGTGTTTCTCTGGGTGGAGCAGGCTGGCGCTTCAGTTGAACCCAGGTACTTTTCTCTTTGGCTTCCTTCTTTTTCTGATTACTTTCCTTCACGCATTTCAAGAAGCTATTTCGGCTCTTAGAGTGCTTAATATGCTCAATATGAACATTAATCCTTTTGGCAAGAATCTTGCCCTTATTTGTTTGTTTACAACAATGCCAAAAGCATGCTGGGTAACATTGTAGACTCTTCCAGTTTTGCCGTGGTGACATCTGTGTGGCATGCCTTTTTGAACAGTACCCATTCCCTTGATGGCTACAATATCACCTTTCTTGTAGATTCACATATATGTGGCCAAAGGAACAACTCCATGTTTTCTAACAGGCCTAGAGAACGTGTATCGAGTGCCTCCTCTTTCCCTTTGTGTTTGTCATTTTGGTGAATTACTGGAAGATGGCATCTGTGGCCAAAAGGGTCAGTTCTGTTTTAAGTAACAGAATTGATAACTGAGCAAGGAAATGTAATTTGGATTGTAAGATTCTTCCTTTAATAGAAGTTCCTTAAACAGTGAAAAAAAATAAAACAGAAAAAAAGGTAAGTCTCTCTGACGTATTTCTTTTCATTCACTTTTTCTCTTTTTCTTTTTGCTTCCAGCAAAAGTGAGACACAGAAACCCACAATTGACTGAATTATAGCTGCTAATTTATTAACTGTATAATATGTGAAAGGCACCATGATAAATGTTGCATTTGTCCCTTTAGAATGAACTAGAAGACCTCCTCAGAGGCTTTACAATCTATGCAACCATCTTAATATTTCATTGTTCCACCCACAGTCCCAAATCAAACAAACTCTGGCAGTTCTAAAAACAATGCTAGATTGTGCCTTTTGTGTAGACATTACTTATGAAAAGGAGAAGATGGCTTTCTTATAAGGTAACAAATATGAATCTGCATTGTTTCTTCTGGAGGAAACATACAAAAACTATTTTTAAAGATATATTTACTTTGCGGGGCATGATGGCTTACACCTGTAATCCTAGCACTCTGGGAGGCCGAGATGGATAGATTACCTGAGCTCACAGGTTCAAGACCAACCTGAGCAAGTGCAAAACCCTATCTCTAAAAAATAGCCAGACATTGTGGCAAGTGCCTGTAGTCCCAGCTGCTTGGGAGGCTGAGGCACGAGGATTGCTTGAGCCTAGGAGTTTGAGGTTGCTATGAGCTGTGATGCTATGGCACTCTACAGAGGGTGACAAAGTGAGATTCTGTCTCAAAAAAAAAAATACATTTACTCAAAAGAAAGTAAATCTGATATTGATCTTTTTAGAAACCTAACTAGATTACAAGTAAGTAACTATATTCTGATTTCAGTTTGGGAACATAATTTGGGTATCCAATTATGAAACTTATCATGCCTATAGGATTCAAGGGGTTTTCTTAATGGTTGTTGTCTGCTTTGCAGATGAGTCAATTTTTTTGGCTACAGGAAACTCTCACAAAAGAGACACCTTCCTTGTCCAGATCAAAAGTGAATTAAAGTGCTTTCCTGAGAGGGCTATGAAATGTCCCTGTGCTGTGCAAAAGTCCACACTGTTGCTTCCACATCAATGCAATCAAATATCATGGAGCTTTCCAGAGAGTGAGGCTTCCCTTCACAGTATCAGGTATTCATTTCATTGTTTGTCAAGGAAGGACAGAAACTAAGTATGATAAATTAAGATTGTTCCATTCTTTTTTAGCACATTTGCTTGCGTTTGAAGAAACTAGTCAAGAAATAATGTGAAATAGTTACAACTATAAATTTTCACCACAATTTTTTAATGATTTCCTTGTCAAAGGTATTTAGAGAGGTGTGGAAGAAAGAACTTGTAATAAGGCAGTGCAAGATTCTTTAAAACACATTGGACTTCAATGCTTTATCTGTGTATTAGGTAGAATAAGGACTGCTTTGAAAGGCAGGATTAAATTAAATGGGCCATGTAAAACCATCTAGCACAGTGTCTGCCTTCCAGAAGATGTTTTTAGAATATTAATTTTTTGAAAGGACATAATACTCAGGAAATACTGTTGGCCAGGCTCAGTGGCTCATACCTGTAATCCCAGCACTTTGGGAGGCTGAGGAGGGAGGATGGCTTGAGGCCAGGAGTTCAAGACCAGCCTGGGAAACATAGTGAGAAATCCCCATCTCTACAAAAATTAAAAAATTAGCCAGGCATAGTACCATGTGCTTACAGTACTTGGGAGGCAGAGGCAGGAGGATTGTTTGAACCCAAGAGTTTGAGGCTAAAGTAAGCTATGATTGCACCACTGCACTCCAACCTGAGCCATAGAATGAGACCTTATCTCAAAGGAAGAAAGAAAAGGAGAGAAGGCGGCAGGGAGGGAAACTGTTATTCCCTTTGCCATTGGTAGGAGAGAGAGACTGGGCTCAACTCCAAATATAAGAGGGACAAATAGAGGTTTATAGCCAGGGAGCAGGGCAAGGGGGTCAATGGATAGGAAATTACTCAGAAGAGACATCAAGGGTAAGGAGATACCTGCTAAACCAACTTAACAGAAGTCTTGCTGAAAGCAGGTCAAAGATATTAATGGTGGGGATGAAGAACTTGATCAGATAGCAAGAACAATTCGGACACCAAAAGTGGGGGGATTCTTGGTAAAAATGACTTAGCAGGATTCTTGCTAATGTTGGGCCGTGCAGGCCCAGCAAGGACAGAATGGACACAGAAGGCCAAGGTCAGGTTTAATTATAATAACTAGTTAATTCCTTTTAACTTTGTAAGTCTCCCCAAACTGGTTCCTTCCTGATGTAACAATGAATACTTATATCTGTATTTTACTAAATAGTTTATCAAGCACCTTCACAACATAATTGCATTTTATTTTCATAACAATGCTTCCTGGAAGACACTATTTTTCCCATTTCAATAATGAGAACACTGAGGTTCACAGAGATTCCATGACAAGTAAGTAGAGTGTCAAATGTTGGACCCACATCTTTGAACGCCAAGTCCAATATTCTTTTCACTTCTCTATAGTGTCAGAAAAGAACTCAAGAGGACATACTTTGTTGTCTTTTTGTACAAGATGAACAAGAACATAAATTAGTATTTGAACAAGATGAACAAGAACATAAATTAGTATTTGAATATTCATTCAAGTTTTTGACCTGATCTCCAGACAAAGGCAATAGGACAGATGACATGTCCTCAGTTCTCATGATGACTTGGACTAACAGCTGGTCTTTGGAAGTGAAAGGGGCATGATGTGTGGACCCTCTTAGCCCGCGTTTGGTTATATTTTAAATGAAATTAGAAAAATGTGCAAAGGTCAAACAAAGGCTTTTTAGGAACCTATATGGTAAACACTGATTTTTCTGAAGAGCTTAAGGGAGCAAGAATGCATGACTGCATTTATAAAATTATGGCATATGGAGAAACCTATTTTTAGTTTGTTCATGGAATTCTGAAATTCAGGACAAGGGCACATTCCTAAAAGTCAGAAGGTGATAGTTTTAGGACAAATAAAAGCAGTCATTCTTTATACACCAAATAGGAGTCATTCCTTATACATTCCTACCTTTGGATGTGATATTGTGTTGGGCATTTGATTCTCCCAAGGAATAGTCTTTATATAGAAGTTAAAGATAGAGCACCACATTGCCTGTGTGGTTGGTCTGAACCAGGACTAGGCCCTTACCCAAGGCACACATCTCCCTTTAAGGCTTTGGAGGCCCCTCTGACCCAAGCAGTTGCTACACTGCTGGCTTTGAAGATGAAGGAAGGGGCCATAAACCAAAGAATGTGAGCAGCCTCTGAAAAAGGCAAAGAAGCAAATTGTCCCCTAGAGCAGTGGTTCTCAACCTTCCTAATGCCGCAGCCCTTTTAATACAGTTCCTGTGGGTCACGACCCAAAGGTTGAGAACCCCTGCCCTAGAGTCTTTAGAAGGAATGCAGTCCTGTGGATTTATTTTAGGCTTCTGACCTCCAGAACTATAAGATAAATTTGTGTTCTATTTAGCCACTAAGTGTGTGGTATTCTGTTACAACAGGAAACTAACACAATGCAGAAATCTAATATAACTCAGCATCTCTCACTGAGAACCTTAGAAACATAAATTGTCCTGCCTTGTACTGCCTCCTTTTAAAATAAGTAGGAAGTCAGTTACTGTCATCTGTACTTAACAGTTTGAAAACTGTGATGAGGTATTGGGGAACACCAATACCTCATTTTGGTCTAGCAAATACCAGCACAACATTATTCTCTGTTGTTACACAGGCAAATAAGGGTATCTTAGAACAAAATACAACCTGGAGTTATAGATGTCTATCATTACCTGGAAAATCTCATTTGCAATTCAGATGAGCTATTTAACAAGAGCTGATTTCCTCATGGCTTATAAGAACCAGAGAGATGGCAGCGCCCATAGCTCAGTCGGTCGGCCGCCAGCCACATACATGGAGGCTGGCAGGTTCGAACCTGGCCTGGGCCAGCTAAAACAACAATGACAACTGCAAGAAAAAAATAGTGGGGCATTGTGGCAGGCACCTGTAGTCCCAGCTACTTGGGAGGCTGAAGCAAGAGAATTGCTTAAGCCCAAGAGTTTGAAGTTGCTGTGAGTTGTGACACCACGGCACTACCCAGGGCAACAGCTTGAGACCTTGTCTCAAAAAAATAAAGAAAGAAAGAACCAGAGAGATAATTCAGGTCATTAGCTACCTACTGTTCCTGGTTTCCACGGCAATGTGGAAATGCAAAAACAAAACAGAACACTCCAACAAATGCAGCTACTTTCTTTCCTTGGGTAGTATTTTATTTTAAAACTCAAATAGTAAAAGCCATCATTCCCTTTAACCCCCAATCACTCGTGGTGGTTTCTTTTTCTTTTTTTTTTCCCCCCCTTTGGCTGTTTTTCAAGAACTTCCACCTATCAGCTGGGTACAGTGGCTCATGCTTGTAAAGAGGATTGCTGAAGGTCAGAAGTTCAAGACCAGCCTGGGCAACACAGTGAGACTCTGTCTCTAAAAAAATTTCTTTTAAAAAAAAGAACTTGCACCTACTTTCCTTTCCCTAGCAGTGGAAAGATAATAAAATCCTCTCGTCTCAATTGGTGTTATTTATATGATACAGACACAGTGTTAAGTATCTACCCTGAAATCAGAAGGAAGAGATACTGAGACTGGGTCCTGACATGAATTCTGCTTTTATTTGTTCCAACAATCCATCAGTAGTATTATTTACTGGATTTGTAAGATCCAGGTCTTAAAGTGCTTTGTTCAACAAACCAAATCGTTTGTTTGGGCTGAGAAAAGTGAAACAGGCTACAAATTAATGAAGTCAGTGCAGGGAAATTTTTCCTGCAACATACCCATATATTAATATTTTAGACTGATTATTTCCTTTTCCAATACTGTAATTGGCCTTTTAAAAAATGCATTATTACTTTTCTTTTTTTCTTGTACTTTTAAGTATCTAAGGGATCTACAATTGACCTTTTATCTGTTCCACTTCTTCAGGGCATTGTTAAATAATGTTAAAAATAAATTTACCATATATACTCGAGTATAAGCCGAGTTTTTTCAGCACAAAATTTGTGCCGAAAAACCCGAACTCGGCCCAAATTTTGTGCCAAAAAAACTCGGCTTATACTCAAGTATATACCGTACTTTGGGGATTAATGCAGCCTTCTAAAAAAAGTTGTACTTAACGTAAAACATAAAGAATATGATTTAGCCCAAAGTTACACATCTTAATGGAAGTGTTCAGGTGGGTATATATTTTGGTAGAAGGATATATCCCACACAAAATTATCTCCAATTAACAGCTATAAGCATATGCATATATATTATTTTATGTAATACATTAGCAAACCTAGGGCAGAGGTGCTTCAGGGGAGGAAATAGAGTTCAAAGTTAAAGTGCATTAGAGGGTAAGTAGAGGTCAGCTGCAACATGGATACCAAGTCTTCACATTTGAAGGATTGGACTTTTGTTGACTCTATATTCCAGATCAGTGCCTCTCAACTGTTGTGTGTAGTTTCTGTGTGTAATGGGACGGCTCATTAGGAGGTTCACCATGTCGGATCTACCTAGATAAGAGTTTAAACTTTGACTTCCTTCAGAGATTTTGTTGTCCTCCTTGAGTGAAAGCCACACTGATGTTGGAGGCCTTGTTGTTGATAGAATAATGCTGTGGCCCTGAGGGGATGTTCAGAGAAAAAAAATCTCTGAGAACTACTAGTCCAATTTATAGTCAATCAACATACTTTCAAATAGTTAATTGAAATAATTTCATATAGTATATAGAAATATTGTAAAATCAACATAGAAATTGTTAGCACATCCTATTGTAGCACTAGCTTATAGGTTTATGCAGCATACACACAAATAATCATATTATTATCTTTGCTTAAACAGCTCTCATTCTTGGTTTCCTTTCATTTAATTGGGTATATGAGTTTCATTTCTGTTTATCTTTTACAATGACAGCTAAAGGTTACACCCCAGAATGGAGAAGCCTGACAAGTTCAGTGCTTAAATTCTAATAATAATGGAAAATAATCAGGGAGAACCTTTTTAGAAAAGATCACTCAAGGAGAAAATTGTTCTTGACGGTGTAAAGAGCACTGCTGTGCTCCACCAACAGGCAATCATGAAGCACAGGAGAAAGTCAGCATTAGCATCAAATAACATTCTTCCAGATGCCATCAAAATTCTCTCTCATCTTCTAGGGGTACAATACTCTGTTTCTCACCACCTGTTTCATTTGAATTAACTGTCAGAGAGAGGAGAGAAAATAGTGACCATTTCACTGCACTGCAATTCCCCAGAAGTCAGAACTTCTAATGCAAAAATTTGAATTTTGTATATTTCCTGAAGTAGAAACATCAAACAGAATGCAAGACAAACCATAGCCCTATGTTTTATTCTTCTCCTATCTAAATCTAAGTGCAAGCAGTCATGTTTTGCACTGTAGTTCAAGATTGTAAATATGACTCTGCAAGCTAAAACTATACAAAGTGATATTAATAATCAATGGGGAAAATCATGATTGTACTGAAAATTATAAAATATATGTCAAAATATTTAGAACTCTCTTACTGTCAGTTATAAATGTATATGGAAATAAAATAGTAAAACTCATATTTATTTACTATGCTGTAACTTAAAACATTAGAAACATTGAAAAATCAAAGTGTTTTATTTCTAAAACACTATCATATAATTTACAATATCCTTGGAGAATTGACATATTCTTTTCTAAGTTTGGATCAGCTTCCTTTGTACTTTCAACATTATGAACTCTGAGAGTTCCTTTAGTGTGACTTTTTTTGTTGGCAGCATTACCTCTGGGACATTTTTATCCTTCTTGTCCCAACCATGTTTTCCTTTAGCTTCATAACTTTCCCTTCACTAAAGTCTTCTAGCTGCAGGTCTAGAGGCTGTGAAGTGGTGGCAGCATCAACATTCCCAGCTATTTCTCTATAACTGCATTTATGTTTCATTGCAATTTCACTTCCAATGTTTTTACTTTTCATTTCTTTGCTGTGCTTTCATTTTTGTTGGCCAATTCCCTCTTTAAATCATTTATTTTATACAATATTAAGTGGGTTTATCACTGGGAAACAAGGAGGTAACACAACTACATGCTTTGCTGTCTGTCCATAAATTGAATAACAGATGTATAGTGACCACTCATCAATAGAGTTTGTTTTTTTTTAAAGATAGAGTCTCACAGTGTCACTCTCAGTAGAGTACTGTGGAGTCACAGCTCACAGCAACCTCCAACTCTTGGGCTTAAGCGATTCTCTTGCCTCAGCCTCCCAAGTAGCTAAGACTACAGGTACCCAACACAATGCCCAGCCATTTTGTTGTTGTCGTCATTGTTTTAGCAGGCCCAAGCCAGGTTTGAACCCACCAACCCTAGTGCATGTGGCCAGCACCCTAACCACTGAGCTATAGGCACCAAGCCTCATTAATAATTTGAAAGAAGTGACGGCCAATTAGGGAAATACTCAATACACCAAATGACTGATTTGTTTAAATCCAATTAACTGGAGGATCAATTTATAAAACAATTCATTTGCCAAATGACCAATGGCTTGGCACCAGTAGCTCAGTGGTTATAGCACCAGCCACATACAGCGAGGGCCTGCTAAAACAACGACAACTACTACAGAGTAGGCATGGTCACCTATCATAATCAAGGCTTCCTAGAGGGTCATCTACAGATCCAATCTTTCAAAAAATATACAGTGAGTGCCTACTAGGCCAGATGGTGGGGAAACAACAGCAAACACACGAATGTTTGATTCACGTGAGCAGTTCTTAAAAGGAGAGTATAGTTTAAGGCCTACACAAACTCCCAAAAGATTTCTACCACACAGTCTTTAAGTTTTTAAACATTGTTTTACATCATTAAAACTCACTACCTCATAGTCGTTCTTTAAAATCCTAATCCCTAATCTTAATCTTTAGCCTGTTTGCATTCATTACTGTCTTTTAACATTTATTGAACCCCTCTTGTATGTTAGATGCAGATCTGGATGCTGAGAGACTAGAATGTCCTAGTTTTATATATATAGATTTAGGAGGTACAAGTGCAGATTTTGTTACATGGACATATATATGGCCTTGTGGTGAGGTCTAGGCTTTTAGAATATCCATCATACATTGTACACCGTCTTGAAAAGTTGAAGTCTCTTAGGGGGGATTTGGATTTACGAACAAAATTCAGCACGACATTTATTAAGGTGCCAGGATAAACATATGTGCAGGAAATACTGAGGAATCAAGGGGTGGTATATTCAACCCTGGGGCCAGGAAGGGCTGGAAAGGGGATTTTTGTGTTGCTCTGCCTTTCTATAGATGGTATTAGAAAGAATATAATGAAAGCCTAAGTACATGGAGCACATTAGTAGTGTGGGAAACTGTTGTCTTGAGCTTGAGTTTCATTTTAATGACATATTGTGTTCTACTCTAACCTTACTCAGAAATGCCCTCTAACCGCTAACATCTTTCTGGTGGGTCAAAGCTGAGGGTATTGTTGGTCCTCCTTAATTCTTCACAATTAGTAGTAAGACTAACCATTCAGTACTTTGAACTGAGATCTTAGGTTGGGTCCCACCAAAGAACTAAAACCATTTACAACTCTCCTTTAGAAGGGTGGCTGCAACATACCTGCATTCAAGCAATAATCCCTAAAAACCACCCCCAAAACTGCCTTAGCAGAGCCTAAAATGTCTTTTCTTAAATTAACCAACCATAATATTGAATTATTCCTAGTCTTAAACACCACTTCTTCAATAGAAACGTTTTTTTATTCTAGACCTTCTTTACATTCCAAATTAAAGTTTCTTCCGAGTCACTCTAGGATGAGAATTGTAAGGTTTTCCCTGATACATGATATCATTTTATCATGTTTCAAAAATTGATGCTTTTTAGTTATTTGGGGGCTTTTCTGTCTACCACACTCTCATGCTACAAGCTTGGTGCAGATGTCCTTTCACTCTCACCAGAGGGCACCAGAGAAAAAAACTTAAATCGCTACAAGTTTCATATTCTTTTCTTAAATAACAGGTTCTCAAACTTCAGCATGCGTCAGAAACACTTGATGGGCTTGTTAAAACACAGATTGCTGGACTACATCCCCAGAGTTTGATTCAGAAGGTCTGGGATGGACCTCAAGAATGTTTACTTCTTACAAGTTCCCAGGTGATGCTGATGCTATGGTCCAGGACTTCACTTGGAAACCACTTATCTTTGATTTCTAAATGGTTTGTTGAAACATCAAGGGCTTGAAGGTGACTAGCTGTGCCATCAAGAATGATGAGTATACCATGGCACATTTTGCTAAACTTATTCTCATCTGATCAAATGAATCAATTGTGGAACCCATTGCAAATTTTTGGCTAGTGGTGTCAATTAGAGATCTCTTGTATGAGCATTCAGTAAATATTTTACCGGTCTTCTATCAGTGCAGAAATCTTATATTTACCGTATATACTCGAGTATATACGGTACCTTTCATGCAAGTATAATTGTATCTTTGGGAAAGAAAGTACTTGCATTCTGATATAACTGGTGTTCTTAAATGATATAAAGTGGCAGAAGTAGTAATAAACAGCATCAGAGTGATGTACTTCATTTCACAACTGATGCTTTTGAACTTAGTATCTTTAACAACTTTAAATATCTTAAATACCTTTAGTAGCATTTTGAAATTATTTTTAATGTGCTAAAATACACATAAGAATTCACCATCTTCATCATTTTTAAGTACAGTTTGGTAGCATTAAGCAGATTCACATTTTTTGTGTAACCATCATCACTATCCATCTCTAGAGGTCTCTTCATCTTGCAAAACTGAAACTGTCCCCATTAAACAATAATTCCCTAGTCCCCCTACCCCAGTGCCAGGTAAGCACCCTTCTACTTTCTGTTTCTATAAATTTGATAAAATGTTTTGAAGTGCCTACATAGGTAAATGCAAACCAGTTGAGACTTTAGACCAGGCATCCTCAAACTTTTTAAACAGGGGGCCAATTCACTGACCCTCAGACTGCTGGAGGGCTGGATTATAGTTTAAAAAAAAAACAAAAACTATGAACAAATTCCTAGGCACACTGCACATATCTTATTTTGAAGTAAAAAAACAAAACGGGAACAAATACAATTACACTGCCTCATGTGGCCTGCAGGCCGCAGTTTGAGGACTCCTGCTTTAGACTATCTAACATAATGATATGCCTGTAAACCACTTGCAGAAGAATAGAAAAGATAAACAGGTGAGTATGGGATTTATCAAAGCAAGTAGCATTTGGTGGTGAAAATTTCCTACTAAATGATACTGCTACTAGGTAAACACCCTAACACCCTCTCATCCTCTTCCTAACTGCACATCTCATTTCTCAGTAGGTGCTAAATGGGCTTCGTAGCACTCATCTCCTTAGACTTAAGAACTCTAATGATCCAGTAAGAGCAGCAGAATCCTCTGAAAGCCATCATTTTTTTTTTCTTTTCCCCTCACCTTTGAGACCCTAACATTACTGAAGAGTCTGAGCAGAATCATGTCATCGGCACCAGGTGTAGAAAAAAACCTGCAACTGGCCAAAGCTGGCTGAGAACGCAGGCCAGGTTTGCAGGGCCGCAGCATGGGAGTGCGCCAGCATTCCTCTGGATGCCTGGATGCAGAGTTCAAAGGAAACATCTAGCACATTCTAACTTTAGTAAATCCCCAGGCCAAAGGTAGACTTTTCAGTAAATTAATAATCCCTGAGTGACATCTGATGAGTTCTTTCAAAGACATTTCCCTTCACCCTGCCCTGACCCATGACCTACATTTCATTCCTTGCAAAATGAATGGAGCCCAGTAGTGACTTGTCCATTAAAACTTGGCCCCTCTCACTAAGCAGAAATTTTGAGAACACCAAATAATCAATTTACACTCAGGCCTTCCTGCAAAAGCGAATGTTTTGATGCCTTTAATTTTATATTCTCGAGTTTAGAGAAGTTTCCTTGAACAAAGGTTTTGAAAATATTTTAAGGTTCAAGTGAAAGCAAAATAATGTTTCATAAACACATTGTGTGTTTTCCCAAACAAGAAGCTCCTAAATTATATTTTTAATGCCATACCCTTTCCCTTATTGATATTAAAATAAGTCAAAGTGAAAACTTATTGCTAACTATAAATGTACATGTGAAAGCTTAGCTCTCGGATTAAGCTGTATGTTGCATTGTAATAAAAGAGGAAACACTAATCTGGCATTAAGGGAAAGAACTGACATTTACTGACACCGTATCATGTGCTGAGAATTCTGCTAGAACTTATGCTTGCCCTCATTTAGTACAACTGCAACAACTACTGCCTCCCAGTTTTGTAGATGAGTTACTTTTCTATTTTTTATTTATTCATTAATTCATTCATTTATTTATTCTGAAACAGAGTCTCACTCTGTAACCCCAGACTAGAGTGCCATAGTATCATAGCTCAAAGCAACCTCAAACTCTTGGGCTTAAGCAATCCCCTTGCCTCACCCTCTTGAGTAGCTGGGACTGCAGGTGCCTACCACAATGCCTAGCTAGTTTTTCTCTTTTTAGTTGAGACAGGGTCTTGTTCTTGCTCAGGCTGGTCTCAAACTCCTGAGCTCAAGCAATACACCTGCCTCGGCCTCCCAGAGTGCTAGGATGACAGGCCTGACCCACTTGCGCCCAGCCAGATGAGTTACTTTTCAAAGTCACACATTTAATAAATGATAAAATCAAAATCAAAATCATGATTTTTTAAAAAATCATTTGTTGATTCAAATGAATTCCTATAAAGGGCCAAGTGCAGAGGGTCCCATTATTTCTCTTCATGGAAATCCTGCTATATAGAAAGCACTCCTTTATATGAACACTTAAGAGTCCTCATACCAACCTGAACCCTTAGGTGATATTTCTGTCTTTATATGGGCTATGGAAGCTAAAGTGGATGAATAACTTTCTAGCCAAAGTCACATGGCTAGTATGTGAAGAATCTAAGCTTTGAATCTAGGTCCACTTGTTTCAGAAAGCAATCACTGTTTTAGTTAACTTCTTTGTTGTGAACTGTATATTTTTGTCCTCCAAAAATTCATTTGTTGAAACCCTATCCCCCAGTTGATGGGGTATGTAATTGGGAGGTAATTAGAATCAGATGAGGTCATGAGGGTGGAGCCTTCATGAGTGGGATTAGTGCCCTGCTAAGACTTAGAAGAGAACTTGCTTTCACTCTCTGCTCTCTGAACCAGAAGATAGCTATCTGCAAACCAGGAAGCAAACCCTCACCAGACACCAGAAAGGTCAGCGCTTTCATTTTGGACTTTTTGGCCTCTGGAAATAAGTTTGTTGTTTAAGCCACCCAGTCTATATATTCTGTCATAGCAGCCCAAACTAAGATACTCTCTGAGCCTCAATTTCCTTGCCTGTAAAATGGGGCTCATAACAGCTCTGTTCACAATCACCAAAAGGTAAAAATAAGTCTATCAAGTGACGAATGCATAACAAAATGTGATATATCCATACAGTGGACTATTATTTCTCCATAAAAAGAAATAAAGTACCCACATGCTACAAAATACTTGAACCATAAAAACATTATTACATAAAATACAGACATGAAAGACTATATATTGTATAATTTCACTTATAGAAATGTCTAGAATCTTAGACACAGAAAGGAGATCAGTGGCTACCAGTGGCTGGGGATAGGAGGTAATAAGGAGGAATTGACTGCTAATGGATACTAAGTTTTGGGGGTGATAAAATATTCTGGGATTAGGTAGTGGTGATGGTTGGAAAACTTTGTGAATGTACTAAAAAATACTCACTTGTAGCTCAGTGGGTAGGGTGTTGGCCACATACACAGAGGCTGTTAGGTTTTAACCCAGCCCAGGCTTGCTAAACAACAATGACAACAACAACAACAACAAAAATAGCCAGACGTTGTGGCAGGCGCCTGTAGTCCCAGCTACTTGGGAGGCTAAGGCAAGAGACTAACCTAAGTCCAAGAGTTTGAGGTTGATGTGAGCTGTGAAGCCATAGCACTCTACTGAGGGCGACAAAGTGAGACTCTGTCTCAAAAAAACAAACAAACAAAAACCCCACTGACTTATACACTAGAATAGTAATTATATCTCCAAAATAAATAAATAATATGAGGCTAATACAGCATCTAACTCATAGCTTTCTGGATGGGGCTAAGTGGCTGGGTTTGGGGCATCACAGGCATCCAGTGGTAGAGGAAGTGTGAGTACAGTGGCGACATCCAAGGGAGAGGGGCAGAGCCAGACACATGGGCAATGGAGGGGATTTCAGCAAGCACTGATACTTGAGGGTGGTAAGAAGGCATCAGCACAGAGCACATCTTAACAGCCATGGTTGCCAGAGCCTGGTGTTCAAATCCTGGCTCTTCTACTTCCTGGCTATAGAAGTTTTTGAAAAGTTGTATGCTTTCTTTGCACATCTGTATCTCACCTCTGGAGTACTGAGAACATTGCCAATGTTCAAAAAATCAGTGCAGAGTTGTTAATGCACACAAATACCAGAGTGAGCAGGCGGGCCTAGGGCTGGCATGCAGAACTAACCTGACTACAGTGTGATCCTTTTAGTCACCAGAATGTTCATAGATTGTGCTTCTTTTTGGTTTTCATTTTGAAGTTTTCATCATTTTTACACTGATGCAAAGCAAATAAGACAAGTAACGTATTAGTGTGCACATAGCTGTAATTGTCCCATCCCAATTCTAGGGATGAACTGTGTTCACTCCCAGGAGGATGGAGGCACAGCATAAGTGACTCCTGCAAGAACCCTTCAATTGCCTTCAGGAAACCAGTTACCTTTCTCCTTACTTTCTTCCTGCTGATTTAGCCCACTCTTTTTTTTATTGAGCAAATGACTCTCCAGCAGCCTAAACAATAAGGAAGCAAGAGTTGAAGATTGGCCATATTTTGAACTGTCTCTCCAAGACAGTTCTTTTTCTGAAACATGTACCTTAAAAAAAACTAGTTGAAAATATTGCTTGTCTCAACATATTCAAATTGAGCAGATGTAAAGGAATACATTAAATCAGTTTTTAAAAGATATGCCCGTTAAAGACACATTCAGACGTGATTGAGCATTTAAACTCCTTATCACAAATGGGATTCTTCATTAAATACCTCTGATTATCACCTCGGATGGCCTGTCAGTCTCATCAGAACCAAATATAGCTTCAGATTCCATCTTCCTTTCTCCCTGGTAATCCTGAACTGAGAAGCACGCAGCCATCTGGTTTCCCTTTGGAATTGCTGTGTATTATAATATACAATCACATGTGATAAAAAAAAAAAAAAACATAGGAAACATATGGTGTAAGGGTCCGAAGGTATTTGAATGATTACACAAAAAGCCACTTTTAGCTCATTTTATACATGGACAGAATAAAAAAATTTCTGCAAAGTCATTTGCAACAGTCATTTGTTTGCCCAGCATGATTGCATTCATAATCCACTCTTTTGATGTTAAATCAGAAAGTGACAGTGGAGCAGACTGACCATAAATCAACAGGTCACAACTAGGTCTCTCTGGCATTCTTCTCCACTCAGAATGTCATGTCAACCCGCACATATTGAGGCAATTCTATAAATTGGGTTATCATGGGAAGGGGAGAAGTGAGCAAGAAGAAAAAGAATGGAAAAAAGATCACAGCAAGCTCAAAGAAGCTCTGCATTCTTGATAAGGACCAAGATGCCTCAGCCTATGTGACTTACTATAGCCACAGTTTCATCTACCCGTGCAGACACCTTGGCTCCAGATTTTTCAGGATGTATGCTTTTAGTTCAGTGGCACTCGATATCAGCATGGTAGGACTAATTTACCTGATCACAGAAGGAAATAATTCATCTTCCCCAATAAAACACTTTATTTGCTCTCAAAGCAGAATCTTCATGTGTTCTCACCCCAAGACTCCTACATATGATCTTATTTTCTAATTTAAAAATTACTATACAGTGCTTACTACCTGCCAGCATTGTTCCAGGGACTTGCAAATGCATTAATTCTTGTAATATAAACGATCTAATACTCAATAAAGCCATATGATATAGGCACAATCATTATTCTCATTTGCAGACTAGAAAACTGAATCATACAAGTATCACTACCCAAAGAGACAAATCCAGAAGCTGGCAGATCTGGAACTCAAATGCTTTTTTAAATCATTCTGTAGGAAATAAAGAAAAGAAACACACTTGATTAAGGGAGAGTCTTACAATGCCCATGGGGTGATCAGAATTAACACTGGATCCTGAAAGCTTCCAGTCAGCAACACTAAGGGCTGGAACTCTCCCTGCCTCTCTCACTTGCATCATGGTCTGTCTCTCCCTGAATCTTCCCATCTCTTTGCATGTCTGTGACTCCATGCCTCCAGCTTGCTTATGGGTTCTCATGGCTCCTACTCTTCCTGGAGGGTCGGTCAAGCTGGTCTACAATGTGGTTCACTGGACAGCTTAGTGTTGCATTCCCTTGGGTCAAGCTTACCACTGCCAACTAGACTAATTTGATGAGTATGCTAACTAGTCTCCAGAGAGGGCTCTCAACAGTTCTTCCCAGCCCATATTTGCATGTCATACCTTCCAGTGAGAAATGAATCTATTTCCTCTCTCCTCAAATCTGAGGTAGCTTTGTGATTTGCTTTGGCCAATATATGTGGTAAAAGACACATTTTTGGGACTTTGGAGCCCAGGGCTTAATACTGACAGCTTCTGTTTCCTTCCACCTGGAAATAAGCACCAGACATATAGATAGATAGATAGATAGATAGATAGATAGATAGATAGATAGATAGATCTTTCTTAGAGCACTGACCTAGCCCACTGCCAGGTAATGCAGTCAAATGAGTGACCCTAGCTGATAAACGTGGAGCAAAAGAGCCATCCATCCAAGCCCTGCCCAAACTCCTGATCCATGAGATTGTGAGAAATAATAAATTATTGTTATTTCCAGGTTCTAAAATTTGGGCTAATTTGTTATACAGCAAGAGATTACTGAAACAGTGGACTAGTCTGTTTTTAATAACATTTTTCATAAAAGGAAACAAGGAAAGCCAGATAGCCAGATGGCTGTCCAGGAAATGCCTACCAAGGAGGTCACAAATGAAGCTGGAGAGAAGCAGAGACTGTGGGCTACAATGGGCTCTGTCTTTCCCCACTTATACCATCCCAGCCTCACCCCAGCCCTGTGAAATAGTTAGGCCTTTAAGAGTGCAACTTCCATAAAGTCACCAAACCAGCTTATACACCCTTGCACTTTTCTCTATACCATGATGCCTCCCTTTCACTGACATGACTTTCATCCCCAAAGCCACATGACCCTGCTTCTCAGCCTCTAGAAGCAAGCAAGGCTGGATACATGGGCCCAGTTGATTGTCATATCTCATGTCTCACACTGTCTTGCCTGGAGCTGCTTCACCAGAACCAAACCAAGCAGGACAGCCTGCCATCACCGTCCCCAACATCAGCTGCAGCTATGTATTGATCCCAACTCTGTGTGGGACCCTGTACTAGTAGCCTAGGATACAAGGAGATTAAAAGTCTAAGGCCAACTTCACAGAATTTAATGGAGAAAGCGGAGAAACAAACCGTGAGCAGAAACGCAAGGAAGCATGCACAAAACCTAAGTGAACCATACAGAGAAACAAGAGTCTGGGAGCTTGGATCAGACATTTGGGCTTGCACAGGTTGTTCCAAGCACCTTGCCCCCCTGTAGTGACTATACAGGTGGATTTTGTGCAGAAGGTCAATTACTTAGAACAACCTTCAACTATAGAGGGACAGTAGATAGAGACAAATGCCCTCTGTGCCCCCCCCCCCACCGCATGTCACAGAGTGGCAACTCTGAGGCACATGCTGCACGGTTCCTTAGGAGGTCCTGGTGGGACAGAGCACCAGTCGCCCACAGCTGTAACCCCCTTAATAGTGTGCTTTTCATTTATTTTATTCCCTACTCCTTCCCTCACTCCCGCATCCTGCCAGTCACTTCTCAAAAAACCTGATCACAGGCTTTAACCTCAGGGGCTAACACTAAGAGGTAACTAGAAACCAGGAGTGAGAAAAGACAAGATGCTGGAGAAAGATTATACACTTTGGGTGAAAAGTGAAAGATTGCTCAAAACCAGAAGACAAAGCTCCCAGCTTCCACGTTACCTTATGGCTGACCATTACATGCTGAAGAAATAGGCAACAATTGGGAACGCTGCAGTTAGGGGACTCTTCAAGAAAGTTTCTTTATAAGTAAAGGATACAAATAAAGGATCTTTATAAATAAACAATGTAAAACATAATGAAAAAGGGTTATAGCTTGGCACCCATAGCACAGTGGTTACAGTGCCAGCCACATACAGCGAGGCTGGCGGGTTCAAACCCAGCCTGGGGCAGCTAAACAACGATGACAACTGCAACAGAAACTAGCCAGGCGTTGTGGTGGGCGCCTGTAGTCCCAGCTACCTGGGAGGCTGAGGCAAGAGAATCTCTTGAGCCCAAGAGTTGGAGGTTGCTGTGAGCTGTGATGCCACGGCACTCTACCAAGGGTGACATAATTAGACTGTCTCAAAAAAAAAAAAAAAAAAGAAAAGAAAAGAAAAGAAAAAGGGTTTCACACTACATGATTCCATTTATATAACCAGCCTGAAGTGACAAAATCACAGAACAGATCAGCAGTTGCAAAGTGTTAGGGTTGAGGGAAGAGTGTGACTATTAAGGGGTAACATGAGGGCGTTTATTTGTGCTGTATTCTGGTTATGAGTTACTTGAATCTACGCATCTGAATAAATGTCATAGAAATATACACATTCACAGAGGAATATATGAATAGCATCATGCCAGTGGTAATTTCCTGGTCTTGACAGTGTACTATCTTTATGAAAGATATTATCATTGGAGGAAGCTGAGTGAAGGTTACACAGGAACTCTCTGTACTATTTTTCTAACTTATTATAAGTTTTAAATTATTTCAGAATAAAAAGTTATAAGACTTTTAAAATGTTTTTAAAATTAAATTTCAAAAGCCACAAACCAAAAACTTAAGCGGGAAGGGTGGGGGTGGTAGGGAATAGAGCCAGCTTTTCCCTTTCTTCTCCTTTATACAGCTGTTGTGGCCACATTACCAGTGTCCAAGGATGAATTCATGAGATGCTATTCTAAGGAAGGACCTGGCCCAAGATGTTCAGAATAAATATTATCACCATGCAAATTGTTACTCCAGCCACCTAATCAGCTACATGGCTAAGGATTTAGTGAAGGCATTCTACTGCTTAATATACTGGAATTGAATAACTGTCTGAGCATTTTCTTCAGCCTGATTCCCCTTGGCCCCAATTGCTAAAGAGAATTCCAACTTGGCTGAATTTGATTCTATTGAAATAGGGGCTGCTATCAGTGACCAGGAAACCAGTCTTTGATCTGGGCATGATCCAGTGAACTTTATGCAACAATGGCATTGAACCTGATCCGGATGAAAAGGATATCTGCCTGCCATATGCACGGCTTCTGAACAGAAGGCTCTGGATCTGAAATGTAGGTGCACAAATGCATGTCTGAGAGTGCCAGGGCATAAGCAGCTATTTCACCAGAAGCCTTATTATGGGATAGATAGCTGGGGCCAGGTGGTGAAGAAAAGACTTGAAGCCCTGTGATGAGAGACGCAGTCACTGGGAACAGATGTTAGAAAGAAAACTAACTTACTCAAGGAAAGTGGAATTTGCAGACAGCCTCCTGAGTTTAAATCTTTTCCTGCAAGCAATTAAGCAGATCATCAATGGGAAATGTTTAACAAGACTCTAAAAATTATTTTTAAGACCTAAATGTTAAAAAAAACCTTAATCATTAAAATCATCAGATTTTTTTTTTTAAATCATCAGATTTTAACTAAAAATTCTCAGTGGTACACATTCCCTGGCCACCTCCCTTGGGCTATTTCTCTTTCAATAGATTAAGAGCTGAAAGTTCACCACAACTCTGGAGAATAGGACCGAGACAGAATCCACAATGGAAATACGAACAAAGGGCAGGCACAGTGTTTGCCCAGCCTTCAAAATGGAAACCATTTAAACCAGGTGGCAATAGCACCAGTAGCAATTCACTATGAATCCAGGGAGAGAGCCTAAAAAAATAAAATCAAGGCCATGTCAGAAGCTATCCAGCCACCAACCATAAATGAATGGATGAAGAATGAATGAATGCCTGCCTGCCTCAGAATTTAGAGCAGTGCTTCCATGACCCAGATTAAGCTGAGAATCTGCCCGTACTTTAAGTTTTCTATGCCAAGCCCACTAGCACTAAGAAAAAAGTCAAGGAAAGTGAAGTAGTAGGCCCTAAGCAGCAAAATGTGCCTGGCTGGTCCAGGAATGAAAGGTTGAGACAAACTAGTTGTGAGGGTAAAGAAGCCAGTGATTTTGGAGAAGATAGGTTTCAAGGTGATTCCATTGTCAGAGCTAAGGCTGCAAGAGAGGTAAGAACAGTGTTACAAATGGTGTTAAGAGAAGACCAGTCCAATTTCTGATATATAGTACATACTCAATGATTAGTAATAGAAGGGATGGGTGGATGGAGGGAGGAAGGAAGGGAGGGAGGGAGGGCGGGCGGGGAGGGGAGGGAGGAACATTTAATTTCTAATTCTGGTTGTACTGAAAAATGACACTAGACATGTTCCTTCATTGGGGGGAGATAAAATTCCTTTTATTAAAATAAGAAAAAGTAGGGCTTTTCTTACAGAAATACATGAGAAAGGGCAAGGAACCCCATGTGTCGGTTCTCAAATAGGGCTGCCTGTCACATACCACAGAACTGTTTTCTTAAACAGCAATTCTTGAGCCAAGTTAAATAGGCAAACATTACTAATGATCAATAATGTTCAAAGTCTGAGAAATTTATGAAGAGTCGTTTTTCATTTCAAGAATATAGAAAATCTAATACTAAAATATTATCTAATCTGGCTTTAAGGCAAAGCCCATAGAAGTCATCTTCTAGATAATAAAATTGAGTCAAAACTCAGAGTAAGGAGATTTCACAAGCTCCTTCAGTACTTGGCCCTGTCAGGATTTCTCTTGGAAGGATTTTAAGTGCACATCTACCATGAAATTTGTGCTTTAGGAAGGTCACTCTCGTGTCAATGTGGAGCATCAGTGTGGAGTCAGGAGAAGTTACCCAGGAGATCACTCCAAGGTAGTCCAAACAAGGCATGATGGCAATTTGAAGTGACAATAGAGATGGAGAGGGAACTGCCTATTTGGGAGATGTTTAGTAGGTCTTGGGTATAAATGGCAAAGGACAAATCACCATCCACTTCCGAGTTTCTAGCTTGGATAGAAAAGTCAGGAGGAGCACTATCAAGGAGTCTAATTATGAACATGCATCATGACATTCTTGTAAATAGACATATCCAGGGGAGAGAATTCCAGAATGAAGAGTCCAGCCCTCAATAGAAAGATCTGGGTGTGAACCAAAGTTTCAGAGAAGTGTGCAGCTGACACCTTAGGAATGTGTGAGATCTCATAGTTGGCTCAAGTGAAACAAGAAGAAAACCAAATGTGGGTCCCTCGGGGTGGGGGTGGGGGGACAATAGTGTTAAAAGGATGATGAAAAAGAGAAGGATGGCAGGACTGAGAAGGGTTTATTAGAGAAACAGGAAAAAATGCAAGACAGTAGAGAAATAGATTTCAAGATGAAAAAATAATGCTGAACCAAACACATTTTTTAGTTTTCTGGTTGTTTTTTTGACATAGTCTTACTTTGTTGCCCTAGAGCAGAGGTCCTCAAACTTTTTAAACAGGGGACCAGTTCACTGTCCCTCAGACCATTGGAGGGCCAGACTATAGTTTTTTAGAAAACTATGAACAAATTCCTATGCACACTGCACATATCTTATTTTGAAGTAAAAAAAAAAAAAAAACAGGAACAAATACAATATTTAAAATGAAGAACAAGTAAAGTTAAATCAACAAACTTACCAGTATTTCAACGGGAACTATGGGCCTGCTTTTGGCTAATGAGATGGTCAATGTCCGGTTCCATATTTGTCACTGCTAGTCGTAACAAGTGATGCAAGTGTGCATCAGTTAGTCTAGATCTGATTGGAGATTTCAGATGTTTCATTCTGGAAAAAGTCTGTTCACAGACATAAGTGCCGCCAAAGATGGTTGGCATTTGTCTCAGAGGGGAGAGATGCATAGAAATTAGGAAGGCTGCTTGACTTGAATGTGTCTTTCAGAGAGTCACAATTCTGCAGTTCAGCCAGTTCCATTTGGTAAATCGTATCCACATTTTCAATGTCAATAGAAAATGGGTTACGGAAAAGCTGTATGTCCTGTTCATGGAGATGAAGCTCTTTAAATCTAAATTG
>CAUYPK010064579.1:0-17668 GCA_963574355.1 Loris lydekkerianus
GCTGCAACCACAACTCACTGAAGCCTGGAGCTCCTGGGCTAAAGCCATCCTCCTGCCTTGGTCTCCCAAAGCTCTTTTTTTTTTTTTTTTTTTTTGAGACAGTCTCACTTTGTCGCCCTCGGTAGAATGTGGTGGCATCACCGCTCACAGCACCCTCAAACTCTTGGGCTTAAGCGATTCTCCTGCCTCAGCCTCCCAAGTAGCTGGGACTACAGGCGCCTGCCACAACACCCGGCTATTTTTTATTACAGTTGTCATTGTTGTTTTAGCAGGCCTGGGCTGGGTTCAAACCTGCCAGCCTCAGTATATGTGGCTGGTGCCGTAACCACTGTGCTATGGGCACCGAGCCCCAATTCTGATTCTTATATGACTTCCCAAAAACCTATCCCCATTTCAATTTTTTTTTTTTTTTTTTTGTGGCCACAGGGTCTCTGTCATCCAGGCTTAAGTGCAGGGCTGCTATTATAGCTTACAGCAACCTCAAACTCATGGGCTTAAACGATCCTCCTTCCTGAGTCTCCCAATTAGCTAGGACTACAGGTGTTTGCCACCAAGCCTGGCTAATTTTTTTTAATTTTTTGCAGAGATGGAATCCCACTATGTTGCCCCAGCTGGCGTTGGACTGCTGTCCTACAGTGCTCTGCCCGTTTTGGCTTCCCAAAGTGCTGGGATATAGGCACCATGCCACTGTGCCCGGCCTGCGCAATCCATTTTAAGTACAATCATTAATTATTGTTCTGTAGTAATGATTTTTATCATATCATTCTCCTGGTCAAACTTTCTATGGTTTGCTCATATCCTAAGAAATGAAATGTAAAGTCTTCACCTGGATTTTTAAGACCCTCCAAAGTATGGGCCCAATTTCACTTACAGATTCTACTTCTAAATCACACTGGACTGCTTCCTGCTCCTAACACACGTCCCGCTTGCTTCCTGCCCCTAACGAACGTCCCGCTTGCTTCCTGCCCCTAACACACATTCCGCTTGCTTCCTGCCTCTGTCCCTTCTGCCACCGTTCCCTGCACCTACCACATCCCAGCTCCCGGGGCACAACTCCTTTACCAGCTGTCTCCTGGCAGCCTGAGTTCTCCCACAACGGAATGTAATCTTTCCTTCTTTAACTCTCTCTGACAAATTGCTCAGACTCGTTCAGGACATTAAGCATGTGTGCTTTGCATTATTTTTATTTTTGCAAATGCCACATATCCTGGTTAAAGCCAGCTTCTCTGGGGTCTCTGCCTTACTCATCTCTATACCCGTCCTAGGGCCCAACACGGTGCCTCACACAGAGCGGGAGCTCAACGGGTGTTTCTGAATTTCACTTAAGTAAATTATCTATATCATGACATTTATATATTCATTAAAAATAAGACAAATCATACTTTATGTTTAACTGGATTTCAATGTAAGAGTAAGTTCTCTCAAAATACCTTCTTCATCTTTGCATGTATGAGATTAATGGAAGTCAGTCCAAAGCCATTAGTAGAGCAAAAGCATTAAGGAAAACAAGTTACAAAGTAAGATACATTTTGATCAGCAAGTTAAAAACATACTCCAAACAACAGCTTACCTGAGAGAGGATTCTCTTAGATTTCCAGACTCTTTGCCTGTCCAAAGGGCAGGACCGTTATTCTCTTCCTTGACTTAAGAAAAAAAAAAACAGTATTTGGTCATTAATTAAAGAATTTTATTGAGTTTATGAAGAAGACCTAGTAACAGGTACTGAGTCGATGACTCTTCATAAATCCTTGAAAAAAGGTGGCAAGCCCAAACGTGGCCAGCACGATGAAGCAGAAAGAACGCAGGCTTTAATATTAAAACACATGCTTAATTTCAGACTCTTACAATAACTTTATTACTCTGACCTCAGAATCTTAATCTGTAAAAATGAGGATGACAATTCTGTGAATGAAAAGGAGATTATATAGAAATGACATAGGCCCGGTGCAATACAGCTTACACCTGTAACCCTAGCTCTCTGGGAGCCAAGGAGGGCAGATCGCTTGAGCTCAGGAGTTCCAAACCAGCCTGAGCAAGAATAAGCAAGACCTGTCTCTACTAAAAATAGAAAAACTAGCCAGGTGTGGTGGTGAGCGCCTGTAGCCCCAGCTACTCGGAGGCTGAGGCAAGAGCATTGCTCCAGCCTAGGAGTTTGAGGTCACTGTAAGCTATGATGACACCACAACACTCTACCCAGGGCGACAGAGTTAAATTCCGGCTCAGAAAAAAATATATAAATAAATAAAATAAAAATGACTGAAAGTAACCAGTCATAACTTACATCAAGGAAACTGTCATATACCTCCCATTATGTGAGTGTCTTTTGTTTGCTTGTTTGGGGGAATGAGTAAAAATAGTGTCTAATGAGTATTCTCTAACAGAAGCAAATTTACTTTTCCGTAAGTTATGCAAAGTCGCTATTGGCCACAAGGATTCAGCCCCAGAGGAAGCTCAGGCGGACCCGGGCCTGGAACCAGGGCAGTGGACGGTGCTGGTGGGTCTACAGCAACTCGGAGGGCACAGGCCGCCTGGGGCTCTAGTCCAGGCATGAGAGGTCAGCCCAGCCCTCAGAGCCCCATCGTCAAAGACCACCGGGGATCAGAGGCAAAGGCCCAAGGGAAAAAGTGTTGTTGGGGGCACACAGCTGCCCAGGGGCAGGCAGAGGAGTCCAAGTGTGTGGTAGCTACACCCGAATGTGTGCGTCTCCCAGTTTTGTTTTGTTTTGTTTTGTTTACAGTTTTTGGCCCAGGCTGGGTTTGAACCCACCACCTCCGGCATATGGTGGGGCTGGCGCCCTATTCCTTTGAGCCACAGGCACCGCACTGTCTCCCAGTTTTGATCTGAGGTTGGTAGAATCCACAGACACAGAACCCGCAGACACAGAGGGCCCACTGTCTATCCTTCTATTAATAGTCAGTTGGCCCCTGCGTGACAGGAAGCGCACAGGCCACTCACAAGTGAGCTTCCTGCTCCTCTGCCGCCCAGGACAGCGAGACCAGGCCCTGCCCTTCCTCCTGGTGCTCGGGCTGCTCGCAGGGAAGACGATGAGGTGAGGCCTTTATGACAACCCCCTGCCCCTCCACGAACAGTAAATATATCTTCTCTGCCTTAGGATTTTCTTAAATAACAGGTTCTTTTTTTCTAGCTTACTCTACACTAAGAACACAGTCTACAGTACATAAGACCTAGAAGATAAGTGTGGATGGGCTGCTTATGTTATCAGCGACTCTGGGTCAACAGGAGGCTACCAGCAGTTAAGTTTTGGGGGAGTCACAGATTGTACATGGAGTTTTGACTATGCAAAGGTCAAACCCTGCTTTGTTCAAGGGTCATATGAAACTTAGGTTTAGTTTACACTTTACTAAACTATGTTTCATTCTGGTTTGGAGGTTCATCTGTTATGCTTCATGCCAATATTTTAAAACATACCACTAAAGCCTTTTGGGTCTTTTCTGATTCTAGGACTGCAGTGAATATGTAGTAGCCACTAGCCACCGGTGGCAATTTAAATTTAATTAAATTAAGCCAGGCGTGGTGGTTCATACATGTAAAGCACTCTGGGAGGCCAGCGCAGACTGATTGCTTGAGCTCAGGAATTTGAGACCAGCCTGAGCAAGAGTGAGACCCTAGCTCTAAAAAATAGCCAGCTGTTGGCTTGGGCCTATAGCTGAGCAGTTAGGGCGCCAGCCACATACACCAGAGCTGGCAGGTTTGAGCCCAGCCGGGGCCTGCCAAACAATGACAACTACATCCAATCATTAGGTGGTAAGGCATTAAAAAATAATAATAAATTTTTAAAAATGTCAACTACAACCAAAAAATAGCCAGGCATTATGGCAGGCAGCTGTAGTCCCAGTTACTTGGGAGGCTGAGGCAAGAGAATCACTTGAGCCCAAGAGTTTGAGGTTGCTGTGAGCTGTGAGCTGTGAGCTGTGATGCCATGGCATTCAAACCCAGGCGACTGAGGGGGACTCTGTCTCCAGTAAAATAAAATAAATTAATTAAATTAAAACTCAGGCCAGATGCAGTGGCTCACATGTGTAATCCCAGCACTTTGAGCGGCTAAGGCTGAAGGATTATTTGACACCAGGATTTTGAGATAAGTCTGGGAAACACAGCAAAACCTCCATCTTTACAAAGAATAAAAAATTATCCAGGTGTCATGGTGGCGCCTGTAGTCCCAGCTACACAGGAGGCTGAGGTAGAAGGATCGCTTGAGCCAGGAGATGGAGGTTACAGTAAAACAGGGTCACACCCCTGCACTCCATCATTGGTGACAGGCGATAACCTGCATCAGACTGTAAAAAAATTAAGTCATTTTCAGTAGTCAGGTAGTCAATGGCCACAGGTAGCCAACAGGCATAATTAGATTAACTAAAGATAATCTCCATCACTGCAGAACGTTCTACTGGGTAGGGCTATTCTCAAATGCACCTGAAACTAAGTGGTTAATAACCCGGTCCATTCAAAAGCTTTGGCTACTAATGTAGTGACACAATGTAGTATAAGTCTTTTTACTGTAAACGATTTGTAATTTTGAGCTCCCTTTGTTCAGGTGATCAGGTGGATTGCAGCCTGGACACCTTTGCTACAAGGTAAAAATATTCCCTAGGCTTTCACCCAAGAGGTTCAGAGTTAGTCCTAATAATTAGCTTTCTGTCAATACTGGTAGTTAACGTGCCTCTTCTACAGCGTGATATCACCTTCATTAACACTGGAGATTTTAGTAACGACTATTGTGAGATTGACAATAAGGCAGGTTTGAGATGGTCTCTGGCATTAGGACCACGTATTACAGAGTGTGTAGAGCTGACCCACCGAGTCCTGGGTAAACAGTGGCGTCTAACCCGGGGCAGGAGCTGCAGGAGGATAGAAGCATACAGCATCACTGCTAGCGTGATGGAAAGGGAAGAGGCTTTTATCCTGTGATGTGTGCTAGACTCCTTATGACGGTGGCAGGTTTATGTTCTCAAAAGCTCCTGAATAAAAGTGTCGGACGTACCATTGGGGATGAAAGCAAAGAACAGGCTGGGGCAGGTGTATCCTGTGAATACCCAGGCCCACGAGATGAACCTTCACTGCTTTTAACATCATTTACAATGTCTTTAGCAACTTAAATTCATAAAACTTCACCTGTTTTACTAAATCCTTTTAATGTGTGTATTTCTCTTCCTGCCCACATTGAAAAGGCCTCAAGGATGATTATGCTTTTGGGCAAGGATAAATATGCATTTAAGGCAGCCGTCATCAGTTAGACATCCTAATTAGTGTGCCAGGAGACCTGGTGAGCAGCCAGGGACTTGATAAGTCTGCTCATTACAACAACTTCTACAAACATTTTCCATGCCATAGCGTGTCAGGGCAGGAAGGGGACACAGGCCACACCATCTTCTCACACTTTGTAGCTGTGTGGTACTCTAAGGGTCTTCGGGTGAAGTCCGGGGCTGCTACTCACTTCGGAGTGAGTGTGCTGCTACTGGACAGTCCGGCTGCTCGGCTGGGTGCCAGAGATGGAAGGACCTATGCACAAGTTTCCTCAGACCTTCCTCTTCCCTTCTCCTTCCAGGCCGAGCATGCAATCTCCACGGCTGACCCCACTAATGCAGTCATCCTAGCCGTGGGCCAGCACTGCCCATGTTACTTCATGTAACAATATGTGGAGCTAGGATCGGACATGAGGAACTGGTGGCTCAGAATAGTTAAATGACTTGCAGAAGGCCGCACAGCCAGCAAATGCACGAGCCAGGACTCCAACCCTAACTAGCCAAATCCTAGGTCCATGCCCTTTTTCTCTGATTTTCACCAGTTGCCAACTATAAGGCTAGACACTCTACAGACTCACACACCTAGACTATGTATATATACAATTAGACCATGAAAACAAATAGTGGATTGCTGAGCTATATATTTATACTTTATTTATTTTCTTTCTTTTTTTTGGGGGGGGGGAGATAGTCTCACTATGTTTCCCTCAGTAGAGTGCCATGTCATCACAGCTCACAACAACCTCAAACTCTTGGGGTTAAGCGACTCTCCTGCCTCAGCCTCCTGAGTAACTGGGACTACAGGCACCTGCCACAACACCCAGCTACTTTTTGTTACAGTTGTCATTGTTGTTTAGCAGGCCCGGGCCGGGTAGAACCCTCAGCCTGGTTGTGTGTGGCTGGTGCCCTACCCACTGAGCTACGGGCACCGCCTCATTCTTCTTTTTAACCAATGTTCAGTGAACATAGTTCTGTCCTTCTTTTTTCTTCCTTCCTTCCCTTCCTCCACTTCTTTTCCTTTTTGCTACACGCTTTACTCATGGCACACTGTGCTGGCCACCGTGCTGGTCAGACTGTATTTATCAGTCAGTCCATCTCCTAGAGGTCTACAGAACATGATCATTTTTATCTTATGAAGAAACATATTGTTGTGTTAAATTACTTGAAGAAATGTATTACTTACCTTTTTTCTTAGCTTTGGCATAATGAAATGGGAACAGGAACTTCCTGACACCTTTTGACTTCTCACAGTCTTTTTTCAAAACAGTTGAAGAAAAGATGATTCGAATGTGTTGGTTGATTTCTCTAACTGGTGAACTCAAAAATTCTGGGTAGTCATCAATCTGGAAAAAGAGATTAATAGATCCCATTGAATACAAATGCAGCTGCTTCCCCATTCTGGGATAACAAATCCCCCAAAGCCAAGGGTAAATTTAAACTGCATCTTTTTCTCTTTCATTTTCTCCCTGTGGGCAGCCTTCCTCTTCTGGCTGACTCCCCAATTCTTCCTGTGTCCCAGACCTGCTCACATGGCAATTTGCAGCTGGCTTCATCTCTGTTCCAGTCTATAGATCTATGTCTCCATTTTTATGCCAATACCATGCTGCTTCTTGTTTGTTTCTTTGTTTTTTAAAGCATTGACATCAAGTGGTAAAAACGGTGCTGTTTTGATCATTACAAGCTTGCAGTGTTGCCTGAAGTCTGGTAAAGTGATGCCTCCAGATTTGTTATTTCATAGAATTGCACTGGCTATTAAGGATCTTTTCTGATTCCATACAAAGTTCTACAAAAAAAAAAGTAGAACTATTTCGTCAAGTTCTGCAAAATATGAGGCTAGTGTTTTTACAGGGATTGCACTGAATCTGTAAATCACTCTGGGAGGTATAGACATTTTAACAGTGTTGATTCCACTGAGCCGTGAGCATGACACGCTTTTCCATCTGTTGAAATCTGCAATTTCTTTCCTTGGTGTTTCACAGTGCTCTCTGTAGAGGTCCTTTGCCTCTTTTGTTAAATATCCTCCAAGGTATTTTATTTCCTTTGATGCCCCTGTGAAGGGCTTTGTCTTTGATGGATTCTCAGCTTGACTGTTACTGGCATATGTTAAAGCCACTGATTTGTGCAGCCAGAAACAGTGCTGCATTGACTTATCAATTCCAAGAGTCTCTTCTTGAGTCCTTGAGGTTTTCTCAGGATAGCATCATGTTGTCAGCAAAGAGTGACAGTTTTAACTCCTCTTTCCCCATGTGGATACCATCGATATCCTTCTCTCATGGGATGGCTCAGGCTGGGACTTCCAGAGCCACGTGGAACAGCAGTGGTGCCCGTGGGCATCCTTGTCTGGCTCCAATTCTGAGACATGATGCTTTCCGTTTTTCTCCATTCAATGTAATGTTGGCTGTGGGTTTGTCATAGATGGGGCCTATCAACTTAAGGAACGTCCCATCTATCCCGATATTCATACATATGTGTTCTTGTGAGGAAAGGGTGCCAAATTTTGTCCAATGTTTTTTCTACACCTAGAAAAGGATGAGAGGACCATATGGTCTGTTTTTCCTTCTATTTATGTTGTGAATGATGCTTATAGAATTGCATATGTTGAACCAGCCTTGCATCCCTGGAATGTGGAGTCCACCTGGCCATAATGCATTACTTTTTTGATATGCTATTGAACTCTGTTTAAGATGTTACTGAGAATTTTTGCTTCTATATCCACTAGACATATTGATCTAGTTTTTGTTGTTGTTGCGTCCTTTCCTGGCTTTGATATCAGAGTGATATTTGCATCATAGAAGGAGCTGGGGAGAATTCCTAGTTCCTTCTTTCTCAATGATAGGGAACAGATTCTGCAACACAGGCACAAGCTCATCTTTGAAGGTCTGGTAAAATTCTGGTGTCAACTGTCTGGTCCCAGACTTTTTTTTTTTTTTTGAGACAGAGTCTCACTATGTCACCCTTGGGAGAGTGCCGTGGCTTCACAGCTCACGGCAACCTCAAACTCCTGGGCTTAAGCAATTCTCCTGCCTCAGCCTCCCTGGGACTACAGGCGCCCACCACAACACCCGGCTATTTTTGTTGTTGTTGTTGTTGTTGCAGTTGTCATTGTTGTTTACCTGGCCCAGGCTGGGTTCAAACCGGCCAGCCTGGGTGCATGCAGCGAGCACCGTAACCACTGTGCTATGGGCTCAGAGCCCCGGACTTTTTTTGTTGGAAGATTTTTTATTATTTTTCAGTGCTGATATTGGACAGTTCAGGATTTCTATTTCTTCCTGGTTGAGTCTAGGGAGATAGTATGCTTCCAGGAATTTGTTCATTTCTTCCACATTTCCAAATTTCTGGGCATAGAAATTTTTATAGTATTCGGTAATAGTATTTTGTATTTTGGTGGTATCTGGGAGAACAGATTAGCCACATGTAAAGATCCCAACAGGGTCTTCACCTTTCACCACCACAAAAATTAACTCATGACGGGTAAAAGATTTAAACCTATAGACACGAAACTATAAAAATCCTAGAAGACAGTGTGGGAAAAACTTTTAATGATATTTGCCTATGGAAAGAATTAATAAAGACCCCCATTGGTAATCATAGCAACAACAAAAATAAATAAAAAATAAATAAAAACAAATTTAAAAAAAAGAAAGTTAGAAAGTTTCTGTATAGCTAAGAGCACAATCAACAGACTAAAAAGACAACCTACAGAATGGGAGAAAATATTTGCATGCTACACAGCTGACAAAGTGCTGATAACGAGAATCTACACAGAACTCAAGGAAACCAACAAGATCAAACAATTCCATTAAAAATTGGGCAAGAGGGCGGCGCCTGTGGCTCAAAGGAGTAGGGCGCAGGCCCCATATGCTGGAGGTGGCGGGTTCAAACCCAGCCCTGGCCAAAAACTGCAAAAAAATAAAATAAAAATAAATAAAAATTGGGTAAGAGACAGGAACAGGAACTTTTCTTACAAAGATTGTATAATGGCCAACAAACATGAAAAAATGCTCATTGTCTCGAATCATCAAAGAAATCCAAATCAAAAGCACACTGAACTATCACCTAACTAGTGAGAATGGCTTATGTCATAAAGCCCAAAGCAATGGAAGGGATGGATGTGGGCATGGATGTGGGCGTGGGTGCAGGGAGAGGGGGAGGGGAGCTCTCTTACACTGTCTGGGGGATTGCAGGCTAGTACAACCTCTATGGAAAGTAGCATGGAAATCCCTCAAAGAAGGAAAAGTAGACCTATAATTTGATCCCACAATCTGATTACTAGGTATTTACCCAAAGGAAAAAGTCATTTTATCAAAAAGACACTTGCACTTGAATGTTTATAGCAGCACAATTTACAATTGCAAAGATGTGGAAACAACCCAAGCATCCATTAGTCTCACTCTGAGTAAGAGCAAGACTCCGCCTCTACTAAAAAGAGGGAGTCCATTACTACGTGGCATATACATACAAATACCATAATATCATGGAATGTTATTCAACAATAAAAAGATGGCGATCTCATATATTTTGTAACAATCTGGATGGAATTTGAAACCATTCACCTGTGGGAAGTATCCCAAGAATGGAAAAATAAGCATCATATGTACCCAGTACTAAGTTGGAATTAGTAAATTAAGACCTACTATGCATATGCACATGAGAGCAAAACTCAGTGAAATTCATCTAACAGTGAGGGGGAGCAAGGCACAGGCAAACTCCCACCCAGTGGGGACCCTGCACAGGCACACTGCACACTTTCCAGGTGAAGGGTACATCCATAACTCTGATTTACAAGTTATACAATCAAACTATGTAATCAAACTGTACGTACCCCCTTAATAATTTCAAATTTCTTTTAATTGAATAATTAATTAGAATTATTTTTTATTTTATTTATTTATTTTTTTTGCAGTTTTTGGCTGGGACTGGTTTTGAACCCATCACCTACAGCATATAGGGTCGACACCCTACTCTTTCAGCCACAGGCGCCACCCAATTAATTAGGTTTAGACAAAGATTTGTCTATGCAGGTGACAACGTCTATTACTGATTCTATGAATGCAAACATCTTGATTTAAACTAATGGAAATAAGGCCAGGTGCTCTGACTCACGCCTGTAATCCCAACCCTGTGGGAGGCCGAGGCAGGTGGATCATCTCAGCTAAGGAATTGGAGACCAGCCTGAGCAAGAGGAGACCTCATCTCTACTAAAAATAGAAAAACTAGCCAAGCTATGACACCACAGCACTTTACCCAGGGTGACAGTGACACTCTGTTTCCAATGAATGAATAAATGAATAAATAAATAACAAACTAATGGAAATGTTATTCTTCCTGTTACTTTTTTTTTTTCCAGTTCATCCTGGGTAATATAGCAAGCCTTTAACAAAACAAAAAAGAATCAGGAGAATTCCCCTACCAGCTTTTTGCACATATTGAACATTTAGGTGAAAATGTTTCCTATGATAGTACAGTTTCAGCTCTCTCTTTCACAAATACAAGACGGAAATTTCAAATAATAAAATTTTTGAAATCTAATTCAGAGTAATTGAAGATAGTAATATGGGTTAATAAAAAGCTATTAGGATCTATTCACATTTTATTTTTAAAAATTATTTTGAGGGCCGGGCATGGTGGCTCACGCCTGTAGTCCCAGCACTGTGGGAGGCCGAGGCGGGTGGGTTGCCTGAGCTCAGAGGTTGGAGACCAGTCTGACCAGCAGTGAGCCAGAGTAAGACCCCGTCTCTACTAACATCAAAACCGAGCATCGCCAAAGGAAGAAGAAAATGAACAACAAAAAAAGAGTACTTCAAACAAAGAAGAATGTAAAAGCAAGTTGAAATTAAAAATTAAAAATTAAAAATTATTTTCAGGCTCAGCACCCGTAGCACAGTGGTTACAGTGCTGGCCACATACACCAAGGCTGGCAGGTTTGAACCTGGCCTGGGCCAGCTAAACAACGACAACTGCAACAAAAAAATAGCCAGGCGTGTGGCAGGCAACTGTAGTCCCAACTGTTAGGGAGGATGAGGCAGGAGAATCACTTAAGCCCAAGAGTTTGAGGTTGCTGTGAGCTGTGATGCCACAGTACTCTACCAACGGTGACAAAGTGAGACTCTGTCTCAAAAAAAAATTATTTTCAGGCTAGGTGCCTATTGCTCAGTGGTTAGGGCGTTGGCCACATGCTTGGGGCTGGTGGGGCAGCCGGGCCTGCTGAAAAAAAAATACAAAAACAGGCATGGTGGCAGGCGCCTGTAGTCCCAGCGACTACAGAGGCTGAGGCAAGAGAATCACTTGAGCCCAAGAGTTTCGGGTTGCTGTGAGCTGTGATGCCACAACACCAGGGTGGCAAAGTGAGACTCTGCCTCAATAAAAAAATTTAAAAAAAAATGATTTTCAAATATATAGAGTGATTGAAACAGCTAATGCAGCATAACACAAATGTAATCTCTCAAGGATGTGCTTTAGCTAAATAATAAAGTTTTACAGTTTGTAAAAAATTCTCCTCTGCACAAAAATATTTTCAGAAAGGCCTTAAGTTATTTCAAATCTTTTCATTCTCCAAAATTTTTAAATAACCTTTTTTTCTATTTATAGGTTCATTTTGTAAAAATTAATTAGAAAATGCCCATAAAAATAGAGAAGAAAATAGAAGATCACCAGAGACTCCATTATGCCCAGAAAATCACCAAGATGGCTCGGTGGCTTTAGCTCAGCGGCTAGAGCGCCAGCACATACACCAGAGCTGGCATGTTCAAATCCAGCCCAGGTCTGCCAAAGAACAATGACGGGTGCAACCAAAAAAAAAAAATAAAAATAGCTGGGCACTGTAGCAGGCACCTGTAGTCCCAGCTATGTGGGAGGCTGAGGCAAGAGAATCACTTACATCCAAGAGTTGGAGGTTGCTGTGAGCTGTGATGCCATAGCACTCTACCAAGGATGACATAGTGAGACTCTGTCTCAAAAAAAAAAACAGAGAGTGGCCCCTGTGTCTCAAAGGGGTAGAACGCCAGCCCCATATGCCGGAGGTGGCAGGTTCATACCCAGCCCCAGCCAAACTACAAAAAAAAAAAAAGAAAAAGAAAACCACAAAGATACATAAATACTTCCAGGATATTTTTTCTTTCAAAGATATGCTTATAAAATTAGAATCATACACAGCTAAGTCTTTGGTTTGTTTGTTTTGTATGACTCTGTATTATGAATATTTTTCTCTTGCTTTTGGAAAACTTATGACTGAAATGAAAAAGGATTAGCCAGCTTTTCTCCACCTTTTCTTGTCTTTGAGCTGTTCTAAAACTCTGTAAATTAGAGATAATGGATAATTATGAAAATAATACTTGTGCTGGGCTCAGCGCCTGTGGCTCAAGTGGCTAAGAAGCCAGCCACATACACCTGAGCTGGCGTGTTCAAATCCAGCCTGGGCCCGCCAAACAACAATGACGGTTGCAACAACAACAAAAAAAAAATAGCCGGGCATTGTAGCAGGCACCTGTAGTCCTAGCTACTTGCTTGAGCCCAGGAGTTAGAGATTGCTGTGAGCTGTGATGCCATAGCACTCTACCCAGGGTGACAGCTTGAGGCTCTGTCTCAAAAAATAATAATAATACTTGTCCTGATATAAACTGATTGCGTCCAATGCTGGGCAACTAATTATTGCTTTCCTGCAGCAGACAGCTCTTTAGTACCTGGAGCAGGGAGACTTTGTGTTCCTGTGTTTCCTGAACAGAAGCTATAACCTCTTCCTGTATCTACGTTTCTATAATTCAGGAAGTCCTTTATCTATTATTGTGTTAGTGTATAATATTTTCCTATCTCCAAAGGGTTTTAATAACTTAGATAATAAAAACTCCTTTTTTTTTTTTGAGACAGAGCCTCAAGCTGTAGCCCTGGGTAGAGTGCCGTAGCATCACAGCTCACAACAACCTCCAACTCCTGGGCTCAAGCGATTCTCCTGCCTCCACCTCCCAAGTAGCTGGGATTACAGGCGCCTGCCACAACACCCGGCTATTTTTTGGTTGCGGCTGTCGTTGTTTGGCAGGCCCGGACTGGATTCGAACCCGCCAGCTCAGGTGTATATGGCTGGCGCCTTAGCCCCTTGAGCCACAGGCACTGAGCCGATAATAAAAACTCTTAAATACAGGTTTACTAATCTAATAAGTTAACATTACTCATATATAATGTTAAAAATTATGAAGAAAGCAAATTGTGCCTAATAAAATGGAGTCATTCTGATAAATTTTTATTTGAATTGTGTTTTATAGTATCTCCGATTAAAGACAATTTCTAAGACATTTAGGTTACTTAAAGCTTTGGACTTAAATTAATTAATAGATAATCATCAAATACCAAGATAATTTCTAGGAAAGAATACTGAAACATTGGCCCTTAAAGCTTGTTTTCTTATTCTATAGGGAGGCTATATATTTTGGCATAGTTCATTTACAAAGTTTCCATACTTGCTGCCAGGTTCTCTTCAAACATGTTACTTACCATGCCTAGTTTTAAATGTTTCATTCTCAGCTTCACTAAAAGGTAACCAGGCACTGTTTCTCAGATAGCCATGATTCTCTCTTCAGCGAGAGTCTCAATCTCCTCTAACAAATTCTTGATTTGTGACATACTGAAATAAGATCCTAATTATAAGAAATAATTATGTAAAACTTTCAGGATATCTTTTATACCTCAAGTATCTTTGAGATTTCTGATAGGGCTCCTGAAAAAAAACCCAGAAAGACTTGCCAGGCAATTTTTAGAGACAGGGTCTCACTCTGGTTCAAACTGGTCTGAACTCAGGCAATCCACCAGTCTCGGCCTCCCAGAGTGCTAGGATTACAGGGCTGGGCCAACCCCCTTCTCCACTTTAAAGATGTGACCCACCCAGATAATCCAAATTAATTTCCCTATTTTAAGGTCAACTGATTAGCAACCTTTTGCAAGATTCTTGACTTGGGGGAGGCTAAGGAGTTTTACCAAACTTTTCAGATTCTGACAGCTCAGAAAGATACATAACTATGGAAATACATGTCCTGAGTCTCTTTTGGGGGATTGTAATGATAGCCTAAAATCATTAATTCTTGTCAAAGCAATAAATGTTTATACTGGAAACACTAGAAAAAGCTGAGCATTTAAAGTTTTCAAAAACATTTGGGGAAGGAAACCTTAAAATTTTTAAAATTTTTGTTCAACAGAATAGAAACAGTGCCTATAAAAAAAAAAAAAAGTAAGGTCTTACTTCCAACTTTTACTAAAAAATACATAAACGTGCACAGTGATATTAGCTCACAGACGTATTTTTTTAGGAAAAATAGTCTTTCTTTTTTTTTTCATTTAATTTTATTCTCTTCTTACAGATAGGTTCAAAACAAGCTATGATTCTTGCAAAACAGCTCCATCAAGAGTGTCACCAACCTTTCCCTCAGGGGAGCAGAGAGACTCAGGTAAGAGAAAGGAAAAAAAAAAAAATGAGGCTAGACACCTGTCCCCAGTGGAAAAAAGAACACAGCTGGAGAGCAGCTCAAACAAAGGAGCCCAGTCTGAGGTGGGGGGCAGGGCCATGGTAATTGAAGAGGAGACACATTTTCGAGCTGTTGCTGTTTTTTAATATGCCAAATAGGTTGGGCAGCACCTGTGGCTCAAAGGAGTAGGGCGCCGGCCCCAGCCAAAAAAAACTACAAAAAAAAAAAAGTGCCAAACAGGTTTGTTGGCTATTTTACACCAAAGAATGTGAATAATCCGTAAGTATCCAACATAAAAAGGCTCAGTACAAGCTGCCTTTCTTTTACCCTAAGAAAGTATGGGAACTCTAAGCCCAAAGAATGGAGAAAACTTCAAGTTTACATAACAGACTTGAGAAAAAACTCAAGGCCCCTGGCAGGAAAATGAACGTTAGTAGCAGGGAAAAAAATGGAGACTGGCTAGGCGTCAGCTCAGCTGCCACAGTTGCAAGGCTGTTATTAGCCTCAGAGTGACAGTGGCCCAGCCCAGGAGGGCTGCACCGGCTCTTTTCCAGTGTGGGGCAGGATCTGGGCATATTCTTAGGATTCTGGGCCAAGATTATAGGCATATTTTAGTACCAGCCAGGATGTGGGTAGGATGTCTCTAGGAACTCTGGCCTTGACACACTCCAGGAGTCTGGGGTGGGGGGAAGGCTGGTTTCTGACCTGATTTTCTAAAAGGGCTACACTCTGTCAGGGTTATGAGAATTCGTTTCTCACAAAGTCCCATACTGATGAGAGAGGCAGTCGGAAAGCCAATGACACTCAAGATAACCTTCAAGTCCATTGTCGAAAGCACGGCTTCCCAGAAGGAAAATGTTGTCAGTAAACCCAGCTGTCTGTGGGCCCTGCAGGGACACCCACTGGCTTCTGCTGCTGCCATGCTCAAGGCTCTCTGCTCCTGGGTGTGGACCACAGCAGGCCAGGCTTCCACTGGACTGACCCTGGCTGGGTGTCACCTGCTCCTCCTCTGCTGGGCTGTGCCTGAGGTCATGCCGCAAGGTGGAGGCTCGTGCCTCAGGGCAGGAGGAGCAGGCTCACAGGTGTTCCAGTTTTCTTTCTTTCGTGAGACAGAATCTCACTCTATCACCCTGGGTAGAGTGCTGTGGCATCACAATGTACAGGATTCCCTCACTCAGGGCTGGACAGAAATCCCCCCATTCTCTTGGCCCAGGTAAGCTCAGAAATCAGACCCCCCATTTCCGGCACAAACAGGCTGCTTTTTCAAGGCCACAACCCTCTGGGCTCTACCAAGGTCATGAACAAAGCAGCCTGAAACCCTCTGGGTAAGTCCACCTTGAGTAGGGAGCACACACCCTAACCCTTCTCTGAGATAACCTTGCCCTAGCGGAGGAGGGACTGCATTCATTCATTTGTTAGTGAACGCATTCACTTTGAAGACATGTTTTTCCCCCTACCAAGTCCTGGCAAAATGTAATACAGATCTCTAGACACAGAGCCCGGGGAGAGCCTTCCAACTTAGGTCTTCCCCTTCACCAGAAGCTCTGGTGCTTCTGACCCCTTCTGCATTCCTTTCTCTCTAATAAAATCCTGTCTTACCACTGATCTGGGGTCTGTGGGCTCGTTCTTTAAATTCCTGAGACTGAGGAAGAAATTCCAGTAACAACAGCTCACAGCAACCTCAAACTCTGTGTTCAAGCGATCCTCCTGCCTCAGCCTCCCTAGTAGCTGGGACTACAGGTGCCTATCACCAAGCCGGCTGATTTTTTCTACTTTTAGTACAGAGGAGTCTCTGTACTACAGGCTGGCCGCCAACTTCTGCACTCACGGGATCCACCTGCCTCGCCCGGCATTCAGGTTTTCACCCTTCTCTTGCTCCATCTGGCTCGTTCTGCATTTAGACTAACAGAAGACGCCTTTTCTCCTCACCGCACCTGCTTCCCCCAGAACATCTTTTACTCTGGGGACACTGCCACGCGTCTGCACATTCTGTTCCTTCAGGACTGCGACCTTGCTAGGGTCCAAGTGCGGGTCTGTCCCCTGCCCAGAGTCTGACTGAGGCGATGACGGTCACTGCTGGAATCCTTACTCGTGGATCCCAAAATCAGTCTTCAAATAATCCAAACAGCCTAGAATCAGCTTTCTCCTCCGTTGGGACGTTTTACCCTAGGGAAGTTTGAGAAACCTGGATTCTGCCTTCAGCCCAACGGTGAGTTCTCCAATTTCAGTCTAGAACCGGGAGAAGAGGAGCTGCTGTTAAGGAAGCAGCCTCGAGCGGTGACGGAAGCCGGGTCCCCGCGGCCACCGCCCGCAGCGCCCGCAGGGGGTCCCCGCACCGGAGCCTGGTGGGGGGCGCGGGCTGCGCCACCTGCCACAGGTGGATCCGCCTGGGACGCAGCCGCGCCGGACGGGCCTCGACGCTGATGACACTCGTTCCAGAAAGTTCTCCTAGCATGCCCCAAGCCCAGCCGCGCCCGGCATCCTGTGCACATCTCACTAACGCATTAATTCATTCATTCCTTCATTTATTAGCATTGTGCACCTATAGTGCTCTGAGCACTGGGGACAAAAAGGGAACCAAGCGTAACCGCACTGAACTGCGCTGCCTGCTGGTACCCCACATCCGCCGCTAGGGAGGGGCGCCTTTCCGACAGGGGCCGGGCCTACCAGACCTGCGGCCTGAGGGGTGAAGGGGACCCGCCTCCGGGGGCGCGCGCTGCGAAGTTCCGAGTGCGCGGGGTGGGGACCCCGAGGGGCCAAGGAAGGGGGGTCTAGTCGCGCTCCCACGCCCCTCACCAGGTCGATGGCCACGACGTCCCGCAGCGCCACGACGCGCTGGATGGACTTGGGGGGGTTCTCCGTCAAGTAGATGAGCTGGTCGCTGAGCACTACATACTTGAAGGTGTGGTTCTCCGAGTCGGACACCACGATGCAGGGCTCGTAGGCGCGGACGGC
>CAUYPK010064581.1:0-19162 GCA_963574355.1 Loris lydekkerianus
GAAGATGCTTTATGTAATCCCTATAATAACTGCAAGAAAATATATGAACAAAGTAACATGAGATGGAATACTATGCAGCCTTAAAGAAAGATGGAGACTTTACCTCTTTCATGTTTACATGGATGGAGCTGGAACATATACTTCTTTGCAAAATATCTCAGGAATGGAAGAAAAAGTATCCAATGTACTCAGCCCTACTATGAAGCTAAATTATAGCTTTCACATGAAGGCTATAACCCAACTACAGCACAAGACTATGGGGAAAGGGCCAAGGAAGAGGAAGGGAGAGGGGATGTTTTGGTGGAGGGAGGCCAATGGGTGGGGCCACATCTGTGGTGCATCTTAGAATGGGTACAGGCGATTGCACTAATGTACACAGCTATGATTTAACAATAAAAAAAAGAAAATAAATAACATGAGAAAGAAATTAAAGTATATCACTATGAAAAAAAAAAATCAATGGGGCAGCGCCTGTGGCTCAAAGGAGTAGGGTGCCGGCCCCATATGCCAGAGGTGATGGGTTTAAATTCAGCTCTGGCCAAAAAAAAAAAGAGAAAAAAAATCAATGAAACACAAAAGAAGGCAGAGAGAGGGGAAAATAGATGTAAATTAATGTCAAAGAAGTAAAAAAGATCATGAGAGACTACTACAAACAACATTCCAACAATTATATAACTTAGAAGAAAGGATAAATTTCTAGAAATGTATAATCATTAAAAAATCATGAAGAAATAAAAAATCTGAACAAATCTATAATTAGTAAAGAGATTGAATCAGCAATGAAATCCTCTCAACAAAGAAAAGTCCAGGACCACAAGGTTTCACTAGAGAATTCTGCCAAACATTTAAAGAATGAATACCAATTCTTCTCTTCCAAAGAAAATTGAAGAGGAGGAAGTTCTTCTATAAATAAGAAATATGTAACAAAATCTTCCATATGTTTGGAAATTAAACAATTTCTAAATGATAAATGGATCACAATAGAAATCACAAGGACAATTAGAAAATATTTTGAAATGATTCTAACAAAAATATGATGTATCAAAATTTGCATGATGAAGATAAAACTGTATTAGATGAAAATGCACAGCCTAAATGCATATATTAGAAAAGCAGAAAGACTGAAAAATGATTAGCTAAGTATATATTTTAAGAAGTTAGCTTTTAGAAAGCCAGGTTAAAATCCCCTCAAAATTTTAAAAGATATAAGTTTTAAAAGGATAGAAATTAATGAAATAGAAAACAAATAATAGTTCTAACATAACCACAAGTTGATTCATTGAAAATCCCTAACAAGATTTATAAATCCCTTGCTACATCAATTTTTTTTTAAAGGATTAAAGAAAAACAATATCAGAAATGTGAATATGGAATTCATTACAGATTGTACAAACATAAAACTATTAACAACTTTATGCCAACACACTTGAAAACTTGGATTAAATGTATAAATCCTTAAATAAATACTTTTCTATAATACTTTTATGCTCATGCAAATGAGTATAAGATGTAGGTTTCAAAATAAATGCAAGAAGACATAGAAATTATAAATTTTCTATACTCAGTAAAGAGGTTGAATCCTAATTAATAAAGGAAGGAAAACTTTAAGTCCAGGCAATGTCACTAGTGAATTTTTCTAAAAATCTAAGGAACACAATAAACAAATATTAGACAAACTCGGAGAATAAATGAAACTAATTCTAAATTCATTTCTTGAAGACAGTAGAATCTTTTTTTTTTTTTTTTTTTTTTGTGACAGAGCCTCACTATGTCACTCTTAGTAGAGTGCTGTGACATCACAGCTCACAGCAACCTCAAACTCTTGGGCTTAAGCAATTCTCTTGCCTCAGCCTCCCAAGTAGCTGGGACTACAGGCACCCACCACAAAGCCAGCTATTTTTTTGTTGTTGCGGTTGTCATTGTTGTTTAGCAGGCCCAGGCTGGGTTCGAGCCCACCAGCCTCGGTGCATGTGGCTGGAGCCATACCACTGTGCTACAGGCACTGAGCCAAGACAACAGAATCTTGATTCTAAGCTAAAGCACCAAGTCTTTATATATTTAAAAAAAAAAAAAAAAAAAAAAAACAAAAACAGAAAATATATAGGCCAGTACTTACTTATGAATATAGATGCAAATATCCTAAACAGAATATCAGTAAACCAAATCCTTCAATTACACAGAAAGAATAACCAAGCTGTGTTGATTCCAGTTGTACATAATAGGTTCATACATAAGTAAATGTGATTCCTCAAATTAAGGAAAAATAGAAAAAGAAAATCATAATCATCTTAATGGATGAAAAAAGATATCATAAAATTTAAAAGTATTGTATTAACAATTTAAAAATCCTTAATCAGTTAAAGACTGTCTGGAAACAATGTTTAAGATTCCGGGTCTATCACACTGGAGCATAGGATAGAAAATGGTTCATAATGCCTATTATGCATTTTGGAACTTTTCAGTGAGTGGGACTCATTCTCAGCTAACACTAAGTTTTTCTGGGCTCTCTTTACATCTCATCAATTTATACCCCTTCGAAGAACTCCAGGCCACTTTGATGGAAGGCCAAGTGACTCATTCATCATTATAGGTCTAATAGGCCTAGCCTATGCTGTGCACACAGTAGGCACACCTTATTTGTTAGGTACCATATTTCAGGGAACCATAACCCCTAAAATAGAACTAATAAACTTTATTATTCTTCCCTACCCCCTATCATCAGAGTGGAATATTTTCTGAAAATGAAATCTCTCATCTGAACCATCGCACGTTGACTGCATTCTTCCCTGTACCCATTAAATTAACTTAGCAATAATTTCCTGACTGGGGAAGTAATTGGATAGTTTCACTTTCCCAGGTTTCCTCCCTCCTTTTTGGTGTCCTAGTTTTGTATTTTGTTCCTTCCCTTCTCCTCCTCCTCCTGTCCCTCTATCTGATTTGGCTGGGGATTATTTTTTACTTTTTCCCATCATTCTTTTGACTTTATCTCCTTGGAATTATCAGTTAATAAAAGTTTAAATGAGTTCAGGGCTTATTCCATGATTTTAAAATATGCATAGGCTAAAGTTTCATGTCCAACATTACTATTACATTAAATAAAAATAATAAAGAGCTTGAAATTAAAAGAGAGTGTGCAATACTCTGCAACATTCCTATTCACCAAAACTCTGGAAAAACACACATCTTTTGTTTCTGATTCAAAATATTAACTTCCTATATTGTTCCCAGCTTCATAAATTCACAGCTTCCTTGGGAAAATCCCCAGAACACTAGAAATCCAATTTATCCTATATCAGTGAGCACAGTTCTTAAGAAGGCTATACAGAAAAATTGAAAAAACTAAATATTTAAGGACTGGTTCTAACATGAATGACATAACTTGAAGATTATTTTACATAATTATGAATCCTGAGCAACTCTGAAGGGCCTAATCAATCCTGAAGAGCCCTTAACTTTATTAAAATAGAGGTGTTCTTTCCCAGAGGCAACAATTTGAAAACTCCCTGCAGACATCTCCTTTCAGTGGGCAGCAAGATCTGATGATAGATCACCAGATCCCAGAGGACGGTCAGATAAGTGGACTGTTTTGCTTTCCCTCCCTCCCATTCACTCCTTTTTTCACTATCCTACCTCCACTAATGGAAATGATAACAGCTGATACCTTGTGGCCTCCAGCCCTCTGATTGCAGTAAGTCTGAAATCATCCAGATGCACAGATCCTACCAAGAAAGAGAAATTTTCCTCCTTGCCATCCAAAGCAACAGCAGCATAACACCATCTCTCTGCTGTTGTCTTTAAGCTCTATCCAACCGAAGTCAAATTCTTCAGGGGCAAGGAGGGGCAGGCCATGCAATGGGTAGAAATACACAAGTCAGATCATAGGAAGATAAATTATTACAAGTACTTTTTCAATCCTCTTTTCGCTCCTCCTCTATTTGAGGATTTTGATACGACTCTGATTTTCTTTCTCTCAATTGGAAGCCTAGCAAGGAGTATAGGTTTTCACCATATGGGAAGCACTTTCTTAAGTACACTTTCTTACCTTTTAGGGACAGGCAAAAAGTGAAAGGCCAGCTGGAGGCCTCTCCTATCCCACCATGGATCTGGCCTTATCAGAGCCATTTTGTGTGGGGAAAGGAGAGTTAACTTGAAGTGCAGTAAGGAGGGAAAATGTAATTTTTGTGTAATAAGCACAAGGGGAATTTTGAAGCCACATTCCTTTGTTTATCAGCTTTGTAACAGAGAGTACAGTGAGGGCTTTCCAAAGAGTTGAGAGATCTTGGGATATGTCTCCACTGCAGGCTAGAGAATCATGTTGTCTAGAAACTTGAAATAATATAAACATCAATGATAGAATCCCCAGGCCACTTGGAAAAGGGATGTGGTCAGAAGAAAATAAGATAATATCAGTGAAGTACTACAGGAAGCAACAGCGGAATGTTAAGGACCTGCAATGGCAACAGTAATTGTCCCTATTGTATAAATTGAAAGTTTATTTTCCTATGCTATTCTTTAGCAGTGGTGATAGGCTTTAGTATTTTGTTAATACGAACTCCTGCCAAGTCATCAAGATATTGTACATAACTTCTGTTACGTCAAGGTTCCCATTTCCTTGGCCACATTCATTAATTTGTAACAAACATTTATTAAATACCGATTACACATCGGGTGAAGTACTGTTAATAAATGCTGGAGGTTCAGAGATGGGCAAGATAGAGTCACTACACTTACTGGGCTTTTTGATCTAGTGTGAGAAAAACGCACATGAACAATTCATTTGAACATAAAGCAGAGAGAGAAGTGAACATATCAGCATAATGGAGAGGGTAAGGTTAGGAGTCCTTGCAAAGCTGGGCTGGCAGTTATGGAGGCAACAGGTGATGTGAATTGGGAGTGGACAGGGAAGTTAGAAAAAGCTTCTGGAATAGAGGAAGCTCACCTTGCCTGAATGAGGACTTGCTGTCTGTAAATCAAAGAGGCAAAAGGCAAGAGGAGGCTAGACCTGGTGACTGACATCTGTAATCCTAGCACTCTGGGAAGCCAAGGAGGGAGGATTCCTTGAACTCAGGAGTTCAAGATGAGCCTGAGCAAGAGCAAGATCCCATCTCTACTAAAAATAGAAAACATTAACCAGGTGTTGTGCTGGGCACCTGTAGTCCCAGCTACTCAAGAGGCTGAGGCAGAAGGATTCCTTGAGCCCAGAAGGTTGAGATTGCTGTGAACTAGGCTGACGCACAGCACTCTAACCTGGGGCAGGAAAGAAAGAAAGAAGGGAGGGAGGGAAGTGAAAGGTAAAAGGAAAAGGGAAAGGGAAGGGAGGGGAGGGGAGGGGAGGGGAGAGGAGAGGAGAGGAGAGGAGAGGAGAGGAGAGGAGAGGAGAGGAGAGGAGAGGAGAGGAGAGGAAAATGAAGAAGATAGCAGCCTAAACTAAGTAGGCAAAGCCACTGGGCCAAGAGTCACCAAGAAGTCTTAGTAGGACTGCAAATAATTTGTGTTGCCAGAGCCAAGGAAGGCAAGGAGAGCTGGCAGGAGCAGAGGAATAGGCTAGAGCCGAATCCTAATGTGTTTGCCTTGTTGAACTCCCACCTCTCTGTGGCCAGAAAAGGGAGACAGCCAGGCAAATACAGAGGAGCAGTTTGGGGCCTGAGATAAGAAGCATATAAACACAGAAGGCCCATTATAGAGGCCTCCGGAGAGGACGCCAAACAGCCCAGAGATGGCTCCAGGGCACAAGCCCACTCCTAAAACTCGGGAATTTGGACTTTTCTTTTTGCTGCAGGACTGGATTCAGAGAGCACACAATGCCTAGTTTTGAAACTCCCTTTTTGGAAGGAAGAACTGTTGCACATCTGGGAAAGGTTAGGGTCAAACATATAAATGAGGGGAGCAGAGCACATTGCTCCCAAACACTCCGTCTGTGACGTCAATGACTGCTGGGTTTGGACAGAGGCTCTCCTTGTGCAGCAGTCAGGGAACCATTAACTGTGCCCAGCACCCGAGTGTTTATGTGGAAAATGTGAGGCCAGGAAGTTTCTCCTAATTATGATTTGGAGGTTGTCAAGTAACTATTCTTTAATAGTTAGTGTTGGTGTCTCTTTCCCAGTTTCCCAGCTTCACTCAGTTTCTATTTTCTCTTTTCTCCTAAGCCAGTTTCTCTCTCTCTTTCCCACTCTAACTTTCTCTGTGTGTCTCTCTCTCTCTGACTTTCTCTATTTTTCCTCTCTCTCTCTGACTTTTTTTCTCTGCTTTTTTCTCTCTCTCTTCTCTCTTTCTCTCTGACTTTTTCTATTTTTTCTCTCTGACTTTTTTCCTCTCTCTCTGTTTTTCTCTCTCTCTTTCTCTCACTTTCTCTCTCTCTCTCTTTCTCTCTCTCCATAAAGACCCCTTACAGCTCTTGCCGGCTGCCCCACACCTCTCCTCTCCGTGGCTACAGGCCCAGCTCAGAGCATAATCACATATAACAAAGTGACTGCTTTAACTATCAGTTAACTTCTTTTTCAAACTTAGGGGAACCAGGCATGCTCTGCACAGGCATAATAAGGGTTCATCCTGCTGCTAAGTCTGAAAGACAGGACACTAGGTTGGCACGACCCCCGACCCCTCAGGCATCACCCAAACCTAAAGAAAAGAAGAATAGATGCCAACAGCTGTGTGCAGGTCCATGCTCTGGCCTGTCATCCCCACCCAATTCTTACCCCTGTCCCATCCCAGCGTGACTAAGGCCATCATCAGCCACACAGATAATAACTTGGGGAACTAGAGAACTATGTCTTATTATTGCAATTACCTTATTTAGTCTGAGCCAATGGGAGGCACCTCAGGGCCCCACAGCCAACACAGGGGGGGGAGGGGGGATCATAATAGCCACTTCCATGGACAGTTATCTACAGTCAGATGACCCACTTTAAGGACCACCGACAGTACAGTTCAAGTCCAACACTACTTTAGCGTTTGCTCAGCTACTTCCCCACCACATGTTCATCAGCCTCCTTCTCCCTAAGTGCAGCCATGAAGCTTGAAAAAGGAAGAAAAGACCCCAAAACACTTGGAAAATACAAATTCATTTTAATACCAGCCTCACCCAGTTGTGGACTGAAAGGCAAACAGACAAGAGAGAAGGAAAAAAGTATATGCATAGATATATGTGTCTCTCTATATATGTATAGTATATTTAGACACACACAGAGTTGTATATACATAATGACCACCCCAATTTTTTAAGTTACATTTTGTTGATGTAAATGTTACATTCAATAATTACACACATCTTCAATATATTCCTTGATAAAATTATATGTGTTTGTGTATATCTATACACATATGTATAAAGCTATCTGTCTACCAAGCTTCCTTCATGGCCCTCTCAGTCTCTAACCTCTATCACCATCGAGCAGTTTTGGCTGTCTTGGGCATCATATAGATTGAATCCTACACTGTGTACTCCTTTCATCTGACTTCATTTGCTCAGCACGACATTTGTGAGATTTCCACTTTGTTACCTGCAACAAGAATCTTTTTCATCACTGTACCCTATTCCATTTTATGAATATCCCACCAGCTATCCATTCTAGTATTCAGTCACTTAATTTTGAAAATACTCTTTGCTCTTTAGGGTTATCAGGGCTGCTCTACTACTCCAATCAGGTACTAACTGCACTACAGGAGATGCTTTGCCAGTCATTTACAACCTGTGTGGTATGTTGGAGCCATCTGAATGCCTTTTATACCTGACTTTTTACTGCAGCTAAATTCCAGTGCTGGATACCTTTGTAGGAAGACATATCCTCCAAGCATTCCAAAGATAAGTCAAGAATTTATTTCTTTTGATTGAGGCTGGAGGGTTTGAACTGCATTTGAATCATTCTGTCCTTATGTAGCATAACACAGATATGACGGTGACATCCACAGCATGCCCAAGTTTCCTTTATACCAGGTGCTGTGCTAGGCACCACACACTTGGGTCATGACTGAAATTCTAGTATTTAGCACTATGGCTGGCACTTAGCAGGTGCTCAAAATACACTGAGTAAATTTAAGTTGATCCCTCACCACAACCTTTTGAAGTAGGTGTCATTATCTCTACTTTAAGAAGAAGAAAATAGAATGTTGGAAAATTCAAAATTCGCCCAAATTACCCAGCATAAATGTGAGGAAAAGTAAGAATCGAAAACAGATTTTTAACCACTGTACTAGTATATCCTTTGTTGTATTTAAAGATGTGGTGTTTCTGCTGAGGGAAAAATGGGGAGGAAGGCAGTGGTGATCTCAGATGGAGTTTGGATGATCTGCATGAATCTTTTGGAAATTCAGATACAACAACGGTTCTCAACCTGTGGGTTGCGACCCCTGTTTAACAATGAAAATACATCACAGCATTAGGAAGGTTGAGAACCACTGAGGTACAAGGAAACAGTGGTAAACTTATTTCGTTGATGATTTACTATGGGCAGAGCACCATGATAACTGATATGCGAGGGGTAAGGACACCTATTAATCTTCACCAAACTCTTTAATAATCTCTACTTTATAGGTAAGAACTCTGAGCCTTAGGGACATTGAGCACCACAAGATGCCCCAAAGATATTCCATGCACTATCTAATTAATTCTCACAACCACCTCTGAGGAGGGAAATATTTTTAGTTCCACGTTACAGATGAGTCACTAAGAGATAGAGAGGTCAAGTTGCTTCCACAAGATCATGCTGTTATTAAATGGCCAAGCCAAAATTAGAAGCCAACCATTTGGCTCCCAACTGCACACCCTTAACCTCCATTCTGAACTGACTCGTGAGGAGAAAAGAAACCATGTGGGCAGAAGCAAAACCCAGGAAGGAGCCCCAGGCTGTTACGTGTTACACCAGAGCTAAGAGAACGCTGATGGTCCAAGCCTGGCCTAGGGCATGGAGGTTACATTTGAGGACCTGTGCTCATGACTTAAAGCCAAGATGTGGATCCAGGGACCAAACAGAAAAAAGCCTATATTTTTAGGGATCAAGGTGGTTAAAAATGAAACTCATACAGTACAAATACATTTTCAAGGAACAATAATAACCTTAAAAGGACAATTAGATGAGGTGCCATCTACCTGGTTCTTCCAAACATGAGAAGGTCTAGAATAAACTAAAGAATGTTTTAAGCCTAAACCAACATATTGCTTACAGACATTGCCCTTACTTCTTTCCTATGTTGTGTGATCAAATACAAATAAATTACTTTCAAAGAAAAAAAGAAAGAAAGTATATGCAGTCCCAAGTCTGATGGCTCTTATTGTCCTGTGGGGTTATTTCTGTAGTTCTTGGAAGAGATTAATTAAACCTAGTGAGAAACCCATTAATCAGAGGCTATTTGATCTAATTATAGTGTCAAGGATTATTTTATGCAATCTTTTTTTATTATTTTTTTTTTGAGATAGAGTCTCATTATGTTGCCCTTGGTAGAATGCCATGGTGTCACAGCTCACAGCAACCTCGAACTCTTAGGCTTAAGTGATTTTCTTGCTTCAGCCTCTCAAGGAGCTGGGACTACCGGCACCCGCCACAACATCCAGCTATTTTTTGGTTGTAGTTGTTATTGTTGTTTGGCAGGCCTGGGCTGGATTCAAACCCACCAGCTCCGGTGTATGTGGCTGGTGCCCTAGCTGCTGAGCTACAGGCACCAAGCCTATGCAATCCTCTTATACATGGTGTCCATAAAGTTCATGTGCAATTTAAAATCATTGTCTATTTATGGACACAAAACATATAGATGCCCTGTATTTACAGAAAATAAAGATGAGGGTAAGAAAGATCAGCATTCTGACATAAGTTTGTTGGCCACATGTTCTGATAGGGACTATCATTTCAGATTTGGGAATCTGTGTTTCAGAAGTTTAAGCATGAACTTCAAAGAAAGCATGTGTTATGGCTATAGTTGCTCAGATGTATTTATCTTATCACAACTTCTCATTAAGAAAAGAGAGAACAAAGTACAGATCTGAAAGGCACTGAACCGTGCTGTTTTCACACCTCAAACACAGAGGTATAGATGTAGAGCTAATTAGACATTTGGTATGGATTGAAATGTGATGTAGAAGGCTATGCACAGATGTTAACCAAGAAGCTTGGAAAGAGAGAAAAAACGATAAGAGCATAGGAATATCAATAGTATACAGCTGGTCGCAGGGGCTCACACCTGTAATTCCAGTGCTCAGGGAGGCTGAGGCAGGTGGATTGCTTGAGCTCAGGAGTTGGAGACCAGCCCGAACAAGATCAAAACCCCATCTATTTAAAAAAAAAAAAAAAAAAAAAAGCCAAACAACAACAAATAAAAACCTAGTCAGTCCTTGTGGCAGCCACCTGTATTCCCAGGTGCTCAGGAGGTTAAGACAAGAGGATTGCTTGAGCCCAAAAGTTTGAGGTTGCTGTGAGCTGTAATGCCACTGCACTCTACTGAGAGTGACAGAATGAAACTCTGTCTCAAATATTCATATATATATACAGCATTGTAATCAATTAGCAATAATCAATATACACACATATACAGCATTGTAATCAATTAGCAACAGCGTGCACAAGAGTATCGTCGAAAGGGCACAGGAAGTCTGAAATTTCCAAGTGAATTTTCAAATAGCATCTTCATTTCATAGCACTTCATTAAAAGGTCATCTAAATACAGTCTGCCATCTTCCAGGTGACCAGGCCTGGTGACGGGGTCCTCCCATAGAATTTCAGGACTATCTGCATTGGTGACAATGACTGCAATAGTACTAAGAGAAGGCCAAGTGGTCCCCATAGAGCCCTTTTTCAATGAAGGTTCCACGGTTGTGGAGATGGAAAAAAAAGTGATGAGAGAATTGAGCCATTACATAGAAGGGGACATAGATAATCCTGAACACAAAACTGCTTGTGCCGTGCTGTGTCTACCAGGACTATTGACCGTGTGAGTGAGCGGATGCTACGGCAGCCACCCCAACTCAGCAGAAGTCAGCATAGCAGATACACATGAAAAAATCTCATTCGCTGTTTTGGACAGTAATGCCTATAATTATTATTTTTAAATGTTACATTCTTGAAACAGAAAAGCACTGAATGATGTGATGATCATTAACATTACAGGCCCAAAATATACAACACAAAATGCATTTCTCCACTTTTAACTTCAAGATTTGCTATCAGGAAAACAATACTATCCATCACATTAAATAAATGCCTCTGATTTGAACTTTACTGGATGATATGGTTTGACATTTATTTTACATATTGGTGTGCACACACTATATTTTTGTGTATGAGTTACAAGCATAAGGAGCTCATATTTAGTCTATGTTTGTAGATATTTAATGAACACTGGTGAGACTGTTCTCTTCCTCTTCAAGGAGACTGTTTATTACTTAATTTTGAGAAATAGTGACTATATCATTATTAATTGATGACATCATTATGTGTCATTTATACTAATATTACCTTGAAACTCCCCCCGCCACCAAATGCACAGTGAAAATGTTTATACACTATTTTTCCATCTATAGAGTGCTTTTAGCTTTCAAGTACATATTCACTAAAACTACACTTACCATAACTTTATCTAAAATATACTGAATTCTTGTTATTTCTCATAACTATACACAGATTACATCACTGAATTATAATAGTAGTTTTATCAAGTATGTGCTAATATTAGACCCATTTTATTGATAAGGAAGGTGGGGCTCAAAGATGATAAGTACGTTGTTCAGGGTTATAGGGCTAGTGACACACAGAAGGGATTCAACTAAAACAATTCCCTAAATAGTCTCCTAATGTCAAGTTTTTATACTTTTGTCCTTTTGTTAAGACATGTAATTTGAGGGGGCATGGGAAGTGTCTTGTTTTTTTTGTTTGTTTGTTTTTGGAGACAGGGTCTTGCTCTGTCACCCAGGCTAGAATACAGTGGTGCAATCACACCTCATTGCAGCCTCAAACTTCAGGGCTCAGCTGACCCTCCTGCCTCAGCCTTCTGAGTAGCTGAGAATACAGGTGCACACAAAGACATTCAGCTATCTTTTTCTTTTTTGTAAGATATAGGGTCTCACTCTGGTACTCAGGGGGTCTTAAATTCATGGTCTCACATGACCCTCCTGCCTTGGCCTCCCAAAGTAGTGAAATTATAGGTGTGAGCCACTACACCCAGCTAATACCCTATATTTTGTTTATAGGGTGATGTTCTCCATTAGACAGTAAAATCTTATAAAGCAAAAAAAGTGCTTGATTTTTCAAAAGCTTTATTGAGATAAATAATTCACATATCCCCACAATTCACATATTTATACAATTCAATGGTTTGGGGTGTATTACATTAATAATTTCTTAAAACCATGGTTATATATAAACATTTGTCATTTCATCCATTAAATAACAATTTAATAGCATTAGTTATGCTCACAACATTGTGCAACCATCGTCACTATCTATTTTCCAAAACATTTTCATCACCTCAAACAAAAACTCTGAAACCATTGAGCAATAATTCCCTATTCCCTTCTCCCCTCAGCCGCTGGTAACCTCTAATCTACTTTCTGTCTCTATGAATCTGCCAATAATGGTTCCTCATAGAATTTTGTTCCCCATTCCCATTACTTTGAACAGATGCCAAGCTTGTAGAAAATGGTCAATACTACATATATACTTGTTGAACAAGGAAAAATGAGCACATACTATCCTGTGTCTTTGCTGAGGCTATCATTTTTTTGAACACCTCCTTATATCATCCTCATTTAAAACCCAATTAATAATAAACTCATCTTCTCTAGGCAACTGCCCTCTTTGTGATGCCCTTAGGCTATATCATTCAGAAACATATCATGTACTACACAAAGATCCACAAGCTGACAAAACAGCTGAGGACACTCATACAAATGCAAAAGGATCCCAATGCCATGAAATGAATGACCACAATTAAGGGCATTACACGTGGGCATAGACAATTAGGCAGCAAGTCCCTAGCTGCTACCACTAGCAAGGATGTAAAATAAATTTTCTGTAAGTGTCCACATCCCTAAGCAATGAAAGACACATTTTCAAGGCAGACTCATTGTGAATGTCACTCTCTCCCCACAATAGCTGTGGAGGTACCCAACAACTTGCTCTTTTTATAGCACAGAATGGAGAAGACAAGATAGGAGCTGTTGAGCAGAGAGGTGACCCACAATAAGATGTGTTGTTTCTAAAGTGACTTATGGATAATAGGTGGAAGTGACAAGCACAAAAAGAAGATGGGAGGCATCTCTTCCTTTTGTAATATAAAAAGGGAGGGGGGGTAAAAAGCAATAGCTGCAGCTAGCATTTTGTTGCATACTTGCAAGTTGACCTCTTCCTCTAGAATTTCAGAATTTCAGCATGGGTACAGCAGCTGAAAGTACAGAAATGCCACTGATAGACTTAACTTCGAACTTTTAGCAATTGCACATAGATAAAGAATTTTCTGGATTTTGTATCAAGTCACTGATAGAATGAAGTAGTGGTAAACATATGGATCCATAATTAAGACAAAGAAGAGGATTAGTGGACAACTGAAAACTTGAACAAAGTGAGAGAGAAAGGAGAGAGGAGAAGGGGAGAGAAAAGAGGTAGAAGAACAGAGCAAGACAGAGGCTTTCTTTTCCTCAGCTCTGCCTAGATAAGAGTCTTGTCAATTCCCTAATTGGGAAGGACTGGAAATTAATACTACAACATTAAATTTTTTTTTTTTTTTTTTTGAGACAGAGTCTCAAGCTATCACTCTGGGTAGAGTGCCATGGTGTCATAGCTTAGAGCAACCTCAAACTCTTAAGCTTAAGCAATTCTCTTGCCTCAGTCTCCCAAGTAGCTGGGACTACAGGCCTACCACAACACCCAGCTAATTTTTGGTTGCAGTTGTCATTGTTGTTTTTAGCTGGCCTGGGCTGGGCTCAAACCCACCATCCTCAGCGTATGTGGCCAGTGCCCTGCCGACTGAGCTACGGGCACTGCCAAACATTAAATTTTTTTTAAGATTTTACTTGTATATTTATCCTTCCATTAGCAGCTCAGTAAAGTGAAATGTTTCTTCCATATTGAGAGTTAAGTCATTCTTAAGAAGGAGTCTCATATTAAATCCATGCCTGGGACACATGTTTGCAGTAGATATCTTAACAACAACAACAAAAAAAAATGCATTGAAGATTCTGGTACCAAGCTGAGCATCCCCATAAAAACTGCTGCTTTGTCACAGATGACTGCTGTTGGGATGTGCCAGGCAGTGCAGACGTGCTTGACTCGTGAATTCCATGCATCCTCACCATACATTTCCCAAACACTTGGTAGAGAGGGTAGTTAGCCTCAAAAACTCTAGTTATGTTCATAGGGTCCTAAGTCCAGTTATTCTTTCTTTTAGTATATGCATATTGAGCACAAACTCTGTGTCAGGAACTGTGTGACATGCTCTGAGATTGTATGAATGTTTCCCGGTGTACAATTCTGAAAATATTGAAAACATAGTTCTCACAAAAATACACAGTGAACATGCATCCAACATGTATTTGAGTCCTTAGTATGGACTCCATCAAGATGATAATGCTTGGAACAATCCAAGATGGTGGCCGAATAACAGTTTCCCTGAAACAGGGCACCGTGAGTCTGAGGAGATAAGACTCCAGGAGTATCTGGCTGGTGGGATCTGCCTATAATCATCCCTTTGAGGATATAGGAAGTCAGCAAGGGACTTCTGCACCCCAAGAGGGGACAAAAACAGTGGTAAACTGGCAAGTGGTTGTGTTTGCTCTATCAACCTAATCCCACTGGAAGCCATAAGTACAAGCAGCAGTGAGACTGCAAACCGGAAAGGCCTTACCTATGAACTGTTTCGGTGTTCTTGGACTTGGCAGTCAGTTGAACTGCCTTGGGGACAGCTTGAGCAAGAGTGAAGAGAATTCTGGGCATTGTCTAGGGCCCCAGACTGAGCTGCTGAGCCAGACAGAGCTAATAGTGTTCAGCTGTGGGCTGCAGGGAGCCATTGTGAGAGAACTGCCCTGGCAAGCTCCGCCCTCAGGGTCACAGAGAAAAGATAGAGTGGGAGCTAGTAACCTAGTGACTGAGCAGCCTAAAGGCAGGGACTGAGCTGCCTTAAAGCCTTAACCCATAGGGGCAGAGTGAGACCGGTTTTGGCACACTGGAGCCTTGGGCTGTTGCCCTGGGTAGAGTGCCATGGCGTCACAGCTCATAGCAACCACAAACTCCTGGGCTTGGCACTACCTAGACCTCCATAAGAGCTGCACTGCGACCCCCAACCTGCGGCCTGTGCCTGCTGGGCCTCCGCAAGCCCTGACAAGAAACTGCAGGAGCTACACAACCCTGCGTCCTCCCTCCTGTACCCTCCCTACCTCCACACCACCTGCTTGTCTGGCCAGGGACTATGGTAGCCACGTGCCCTCTGGAGCCCTCCCTGCCTCTGTGCAGAGCCCTTCTCCTGGCCAGAGACTGATGGAGCCTTTGGCTCTCTGTGCCAAAGTCACTGGGCACCAGGCACTCCCAGAACTGTGCGCAACACCTCCCACCCTGTTACTGGATCCGGGTGTGTCACACTCTGGAGCTCCTTCCACAACCAGAACGCCATTACTGGGGAAGCACCAGAGGAACTACACAGGGTCACTCCCTACAAAGATCCAGCATGAATAGAGTGATCCCGCTGGGGTCTAATCTTGAACAGACACCTCCCAAACTCTGAGGATGGCCAGAGGCAATGGTGAAAAACAATTATGAAGCAAAATCAACAGAAAAACTCTGGCAATATAAATAATCAGAGTAGATCAACTCCCCCAAGGATCAATGGGGCAGACACAGCACAAGCTCCCACGCATAAATAGCTGAGATATCAGAAAAAAAGCAGGTGTTGCAATCCTATTTGCAGATGCAATAGGCTTTAAACCAACTGAAATAAGGAAGAATAAGGATGGACACTTCATATTTCTTAAAGGTAATACTCAATATGATGAAATTTCAATTCTTAATATTTATGCATCCAACCAGAACACACCTCAATTTATCAGAGAAATTCTAACAGAGATGAGCAACTTGATTTCCTCCAGTTCTATAGTAGTTGGAGATTTTAACACCCCTTTAGCAGTGCTGAATAGATCCTCCAAAAAGAAGCTAAGCAAAGAAATTTTAGATTTAAACTCAATGATTCAACATCTGGACTTAACAGACATCTACAGAACAGTTCATCCTAACAAAACTGAATGCACATTCTTCTCATCAGTCCATGAAACACACTCCAAAATCGACCACATCCTAGGCCACAAATCTAACCTCAGCAAATCTTAAAAAATAGAAATTATTTCTTGCATCTTCTCAGACCATCATGGAATAAAAGTTAAACTCAATAACAAAAGGAACCTGCATACCCATATAAGAACATGGAAGCTAAACAACCTTATGCTAAAGGATAGATGGGTTATAGATGAGATTAAGAAGGAAATCACCAAATTTTTGGAGCAAAATAACAATCAAGACACAAATTACCAGAACCTCTGGAATACTGCAAAGGCAGTCCTCCTAAGAGAAAAATTAGAGCACTGTTAGTCTTCCTCAAGAAAATGGAAACAGAGGAAGTTAATAACTTAATGGGACATCTCAAAACTGGAGAAGAAAGAACACTCCAAACCCAAACTCAGCGGAAGAAAAGAAATAAACAAAATCAGAGCAGAATTAAATGAAAGTGAAAACAAAAGAATTATACAACAGATCAATAAATCCAAAAGTTGGTTTCTTGAAAAGATCAATAAAATAGATAAACCTTTGGCCAACCTAATCAGGAAAAAAAGAGTAAAATCTCTAACTTCATCAAGCAGAAATGGTAATGATGAAATGACAACAGACTCCTCAGAAATTCAAAAAATCCTTAATGAATACTACAAGAAACTCTACTCACAGAAATAGGAAAATCTGAAAGAAATCGACCAATACCTGGAAGTACACCACCTACCAAGACTTACCCAGAATGAAGTGGAAATGCTGAACAGGCCTATATGAAGTTCTGAAAAAGCATCAACTATACAAAATCTCCCTAAAAAGAAAAGCCAAGGACCAGATGGCTTTACATCACAATTCTACAAAACCTTTAAAGAAGAACTAGTACCTATATTACTAAACCTCTTCCAAAATATAGAAAATGAAGGAATATTACCCAACACATTCTGTGAAGAAAATATCACCTTGATCCCCAAACCAGGGAAAGACCCAACAAGAAAAGAAAATTATAGATCAATAAAACTAATGAATATTGATGCTAAAATACTCCATAAGATCCTAACAAACAGAATCCATCAACACATCAAAAAACTTATACACCACAACCAAGTGGGATTTATCCCAGGGTCTCAAGGCTGGTTCAATATACGTAAATCTATCAATGTAATTCAACACATAAACAAACTAAAAAATAAGGACCATATGATTCTTTCAATTGATGCAGAAGAAGATTTTGATAATATCCACCATCCCTTCATGATCAGAACACTTAAGAAAATTGGTATAGAAGGGACATTTCTTAAACTAATAGAGGCCATCTACAGCAAACCCACAGCCAATATCGTACTGAATGGAGTTAAATTGAAATCATTTCCACTTAGATCCGAAACCAGGCAAGGTTGCCCATTGTCTCCATTGCTCTTTAACATTGTAATGGAAGTTTTAGCCATTGCAATTAGGGAAGAAAAGGACATCAAGGGTATCTACGTAGGGTCAGAAGAGATCAAACTTCCACTCTTCGCAGATGATATGATCGTGTATCTGGAAAACACTAGGGATTCTACTACAAAACTTTTAGAAGTGATCAAGGAATACAGCAATGTCTCAGGCTACAAAATCAACACCCATAAATCTGTAGCCTTGATATATACCAACAATAACCAAGCCAAAAAAACAGTGAAGGACTCTATACCTTTCACAGCAGTGCCAAAGAAGATGAAATATTTGGGAGTATACCTAACAAAGGACTTGAAAGATCTCTACAAAGAGAACTATGAAACTTTAAGAAAAGAAGTAGGTGAAGGTGTTAACAAATGGAAAAACATACCATGCTCATGGCTGGGAAGAATCAACATTGTTAAAATGTCTATACTACCAAAAGAAATATATAATTTTAATGCAATTCCTATTAAAGCTCAATTGTCATATTTTAATGATCTTGAAAAAATAATACTTCGTTTTATATGGAATCAGAAAAAACCTCGAATAGCCAAAACATTACTCAGCAATAAAAACACAGCAGAAGGAATCACGCTACCAGACCTGAGACTGTAGCATAAATCAATAGTGATCAAAACAGCATGAGACTGGCACAAAAACAGAGAAGTAGAATTCTGGAACAGAATAGAGAACCAAGAGATGAATCCAGCTACTTACTGTTATTTGATCTTTGAGAAGCCATTTAAAAACATCTAGTGGGGAAATGATTCCCTATTTAACAAATAGTGTTGGGTGAACTGACTGGCAACCTGTAGAAGATTGAAACTGGACCCACACCTTTCACCGTTAACTAACATAGACTCTCACTGGATTAAAGATTTAAACTCAAGACATGAAACTATAAAAACTCAGCAAACATACTAAGAACCATTGAATAGTACACTTTAAATGGGTAGACTGGTAAGTGAACTATATCTCAATAAAGATGTTTTCTAAAAAATAAAAATAAATAAAAAAAAAATACTTGAAGAAAATGCAGGGAAAACTCTTGAAGGAATCGCCCTGGGTGAACATTTTATGAGGAGGACTCCCCAGGCAATTGAAGCAGTATCAAAAATACATTACTGGGACCTGATCAAACTAAAATGCTTCTGCACAGCCAAGAACATAGTAAGTAAAGAAAGCAGACAGCCCTCAGAATGGGAGAAAATATTTGCAGGTTATGCCTCCGATAAAGGTCTAATAACCAGAATCCACAGAGAACTCAAACATATTAGCAAGAAAAGAACATGTGATCCCATCTGACGGTGGGCAAGGGACCTGAAAAGAAACTTCTCTATAGAAGACAGACGCAAAATCTACAAACACATGAAAAAAAGCTCATCATCCTTAATCATTAGAGAAATGCAAATCAAAACTACTTTGAGATATCACCTAACCCCAGTAAGAGTAGCCCACATAACAAAATCCCAAAACCAGAGATGTTGGCGTGGATGTGGAGG
>CAUYPK010064583.1:0-12312 GCA_963574355.1 Loris lydekkerianus
GAATACTACCAGAAACTCTATGCCCAGAAATTTGACAATGTGAAGGAAATGGATCAATATTTGGAATCACACACTCTCCCTAGACTTAGCCAGGAAGAAATAGAGCTCCTGAACAGACCAATTTCAAGCACTGAGATTAAAAAACAATAAAAAAGCTTCCACCAAAAAAAACGCCCTGGTCCAGACTGCTTCACACCAGAATTCTATCAACCCTTTAAGGAAGAGCTTATTCCCATAAGGCAGAAATTATTTCAAAAAATTGAGGAGGAAGGAATCTTCCCCAACATGTTCTACAAAGCAAACATCACCCTGATACCAAAACCAGGAAAAAACCCAACTAAAAAGGAGAATTTCAGACCAATTTCACTAATGAATATAGATGCAAAAATTCTCAAAAAAAATCCTAGCCAATAAATTACAGCTTATCATCAAAAAAGTCATACATCATGATAAAGCAGGTTTCATCCCAGGAATGCAAGGCTGGTTTAACATATGCAAGTCCATAAACATTATCCACCATATTAACAGAAGCAAAAATAAAGACCATATCATCCTCTCCATAGATGCAGAAAAAGCATTTGATAAAATCCAGCATCCTTTTCTAATAAGAACACTGAAGAGTATAGGCATAGCTGGCACATTTCTAAAAGTGATTGACGCTATCTATGACAATAGCTAATATTTTACTGAATGGAGTAAAACTGAAAGCTTTTCCTCTTAGAACTGGAACCAGACAAGGTTGTCCTCTGTCACCATTACTATTCAACATAGTGCTAGAAGTTCTAGCCAATACAATTAGGCAAGACAAGGAAATAAAGGGCATCCAAATGGGAGTAGAGGAGGTTAAACTCTCCCTCTTTGCTGATGATATGGTCTTATACTTAGAGAACCCCAAAGACTCAACCATAAGACTCCTGAAAGTCATCAAAAAGTACAGTAATGTCTGAGGATATAAAATCAATGTCCACAAGTCAGTAGCCTTTGTATACGGCAATAATAGCCAAGATGAGAGGCTAATTAAGGACACAACTCCCTTCATCATAACTTCAAAGAAAATGAAAAACCTAGGAATATACCTAACAAAGGAGGTGAAGGACCTCTATAAAGAAAATTATGAAATCCTAAGTAAGGAAATAGCAGAGGATATTAACAAATGGAAGAACATGCCATGCTCATGGATGAGAAAAATCAAAATTGTTAAAATGTCTATAGTTCTCAAAGCAATCTACTGATTCAATGCCACCCCTATTAAAATAGGAACATCCCATTTTCAAGACTTGGAAAAAATGATTCTGCATTTTGTATGGAACCAAAAAAAGCCTCATATAATTAAGTCAGTTCTTAGTAATAAAAACAAAGCTGGGGGCATCAGCATACCAGATTTTAGGTTGTACTACAAAGTCATAGTGTTCAAGACAGCGTGGTACTGTCACAAAAATGGAGACATAGACTTTTGGAATCGAATGGAAAACCAGGAAATGAAACTAACATCTTACAACCACCTAATGTTCAATAAACCAAACAAGAATATACCTCGGGGGAAATACTCCCTAGTCAACAAATGGTGCTGGGAGAACTGGATATCCACAGTAAAAGACTGAAACTGGAACCACACCTTTCTTCACTCACAGAAATTGATTCAAGATGGATAAAGCACTTAAATTTAAGGAATGAAACAATAAAAATCCTCAGAGAAAGCATAGGAAAAATGCTGGAAGATATCGGCCTGGTGAAAGACTTCATGAAGAACACTGCGGTGGCAATTGCAATGACAACAAAAATAAACAGATGGGACTTAATTGAACTGAAAAGCTTCTGTACAGCTAAGGAGACAACAACCAAAGCAAATAGACAACTTACACAATGGGAAAGGATATTTGCATATTTTGAATCAGACAAAAGCTTGATAACTAGGATCTATAGAGAAACCAAATTAATTCATACGAAAAAAGCCAATAATCCCATATGTTAATGGGCAAGAGACATGAATAGAACCTTCTCTAAAGAAGACAGATGGATGTCTAATAAACATATGAAAAAAATGCACATCATCCCTGATTATTAGGGAAATGCAAATTAAAACCACCCTGAATAACCATCTAACCCCAGCGAGAATGGTCCACATCACAAAATCGCAAAACTGTAGATGCTGGCATGGATGTGCAGAGAAGGGAACACTTTTACACTGTTGGTGGGACTGCAAACTAATACAACCTTTTTGGAAGGAAGTATGGAGAAACCTCAAAGAACTCAAGGTAGTCCTGCAATCCCATTACTGGGCATCGACCCAGAAGGATAAAAATCCTTTTATAATCAGGACCCTTGCATTAGAGTGTGTATTGCAGCTCAATTCACAATCGCCAAAATGTGGAAACAGCCTAAATGCCCACCAAACCAGGAATGGACTAACAAGCTGTGGTATATGTGCACCATGGAATACTATTTAGCCTTTTGAAAAAATGGACACTTTACAGCTTTTGTATTAACCTGGATGGAAGTGAAACACATTATTCTTAGTAAAGCCTCACAAGAATGGAGAAGCATGAATCCTATGTACTCAATTTTGATATGAAGACAATTAATGACAATTAAAGACATGGTGGGGGTGGGGGAAGGGGAGAGCAGAGAGAGAAAGAAGGAGGGAGGGGTGGGGAAAGGAAGAGCAGAGAGAGGCAAGGAGGAAGAGGGGTGAGGTCTTGGTATGTGATACACCTTTTGGGGGCAAGACATGATTGTAAGAGGGACTTTACCTAACAAATGCAACCAGAGTAACCTGGTTTCTTATACCGTCAATGAATCCCCAACAATAAATTAAAAAAAAAAAAAATCACTGGCAAGATCTACAGGAAATGGAAAACTAGCAACTCAGTACACAGAGGCAGAAATGAGAGGAAGATAGTTCTCATTGTATATTCATTTTCTAAAAAAAAAAAAAAAGCAATTATATCATTAAGGAGAAAACATCTCACTTTTACCCTAAGGATCTTAGCCACTTTGCTATAGAGAAGCTACCTTTATATCCAATCCATATGCAGAGTTTTAGATAAGTGGTTTCTAGACATAACACATGTAGGTATCTATTTTTGGAGTGAGGGTACCCCTCTGTCTCCCAGGCTCATCTCAAATTTTGAATTTATAAGCTATCCTTTTGCCTCAGCCTCCCAAAGTGCTGGGATTACAGGTGTCAGTTACCATTCCTGGCTCCATATAGATCTTAACTTTTTAGTCTCTAATAGATCATGTCCTTGATCTACTTTGCGGTCCAGGCATGATATTGACCCCTTTAACAACAGCTTTGCTTTGTTTTGAGCCTATCCAAACACTTCTTCACATAAATTTCACCTACACTCCACCCTTCCCTCAAATGCTATCGTCCCTCTCTGTCTGTTGTTTGGTGAGACACTCCATAGTTCCTCTGGTGTCTCTCTTGTTGCAACAGACCAGTAAACCTGACTTTGCAAAAATATCGAGTAGCCTCTAGGGGTCTTAGGTTGACTGCATGAGGAGAGGAGGGAGAAATGATTGAGACAGCTTTGGTGTTGTTTTCTGCAGCATCACGGGGGTTAACTCCTAAGCTTCTGATTAAAAGTGGTGGGTCATTTTTGATAGCAGTGCAGGAGTGGTGGCAATAGTGTGAGTTTGTAGGCGACTAGCCGGAGGATAAAGCAGCTTTCTGATCTCTGGATGACATCCCCTTTTCCTTTTGTTTCTCCAGTTATTCTAACATTTTTACAACCAATTTTCTGATTATAAACAACTAAATCTCTCTATGCTAGAAATACATAGAGTGGTTCCCTTTTTCTTATTGGTCAGTAGCTGACAAAAGATATCTGAGCTTCTGAGCTGCACTTTAGCAACTTTCTGGGATGAGAGAGAAAAACAGTAAGAATTCAGGACTTGTCAAGGATTTCACCCCGGGAAGTAGGAGTTAATCAGAAATAGAATCGCTCTCATATGTGCCACAGTTGGGCTTCCAGTCCTCTGGGTAGACCACAAAACCTCAAGCTTCGAAATTGGATTAAGATGAGTCCTGGACAACTTAAGCCCCCTAGGCTTCTTAAATTAATCAGTTTTGGAAATTCTCAATTTTATATTCTCGTATACTGCTTTTACTTCTCTGTTGGGAATAGCAACTAATTGCAAGTTACATATTCTCATGGCATATTCTACATCTCTTACCTACTTCTCTGTATTCTACATTCTTTTGTCTGGCCATGCTTAAATCTGATAGATTTTTTTAACCTAAGTTTCAGTTCAATATTCTTCAACTATATCTAAAATTCTTTTGTTACAGATTTTTGTACCAATTCTATAATTTCTAGTTTTTAAAAAAATTTATTATCACTTCTTATAATCTTTTGTTCTTTGCTGAAGTTTTAAGTATTTGTCTTTATCTACATATTTAATTTCTATACTCCTAATATGCTCACAATATATAAAATTGATAGAACTACAATTAGAAATAAATAAATCTGTAATTATAATGGGATATGATAAATATATTTTTCATTAATTGATAAAAACAGCAGAAAAATTACTAATATGAATGATGTGAATAGCACAATTAACAAAACTATTTAATGTACACTTATAGAAGTATGCACAAAACAACTATAGAATGTATATTATTTTTCAAGCCCATATGGAATATATAGAACTTGACCATAGATATACAAATCTATAAGACCATTTGGAAAGATATATATCAAAGATGTTGTTTCTTCCAAATGCATCTATAGATTGCAATCAAAATACTAGCCAGGTATTTAGAACAAACTGGTTTTAAAATTAACACAAAAATACTAACAATATTAAGCCATAAAAAGATGGAGATCTAGTATTTTTTGTAACATCCTGAGTGGAATTGGAGACCATTCTCTGAAGTGAAGTATCAGAAGAGTGGAAAAAGAATGTTAACCAGTGTGATATAAATGTGTCAACCGGTCTGTGAAACTAATGTATGATGCCCCATGATCATACCATTGTACATAGCTATGATTTAATAAAAAAATAAATAAAAAAAAAAAAAAGAAATGCCACATGTACTCAATAGTAAATTGGAACTAGTTGATGAATACCTATTTGCTCACATGAAAACAAAACTCAATGAAATTCAAGTAGGGGGTAGGAGAGAAGGGGATGGGTAAATTCCATCCAATGGGTACATTGCATGGGTATATCGCATACTTTCTGGGTGAAGGACACACCTATAATTCTGATTTTACCCTTGCAAAAGCAAACTATGTAACTCAAACATATGTATTCCCATAATAATCTGAAATTTAAAAAAATTAACATTAGAGGACTGACAATATTTAAGATACACTTAAAGGAAAAAGGATACTAAAATTAATGGACACCCATGGAGAAAAAAGTTGAGAAAACTTGGCCTATTCAATATCAAGACTTATAAATTTATAGCAATTAAGATAGTGTGGTATTGTCTTGAGGACTGGAGAATAGATCAGTGGAGGAGAAGAGATGACCCAGATATTTATTGTCATATGTATGGACACTTGACTTGTGACAAAGATGACCACAGACCTCTGGGAAAAGAACATCTTTTCAATAAATAATTGAATAATTGGATATTTACTAAAAAAATGAATGTATAAACAGCAATTCTAAGCAGCTATAGACCCAAATGTGAATGGCAAAACATAAAAGCTTTTTAGAAAGTAATATGCATGAATACTTTCAAGACTGGACCTGTACCTCTCACCATTGACAAAAATTGCTTCTCATTGGATAAAAGATTTAAATTTAAGAAACAAAATAATACAAATTCTAGAAGAGAATGTGGAGAAAATACTTGAAGATAGTGGCCTGGGAAAAAACTTTCTGAGGAAGACCCCCCTTTGCAATTGCAGCAACACCAAAAATAAATAACTGAGATTTGATCAAGCTAAAAAGTTTTTGCACAGCTAAGGGTACCACAAAAAAAGCAAACAGACAGCCTTCAGAATGGGAGAAGATTTTTGCATATGATGAATCTGACAAAGGCCTGATAACTAGAATCTACAGATAACTCAAATTAAACAATAAGAAAAGTGCAAACCACACTCTCTATAAGTGGGCGAGAGATTTAAACAGAAACTGCTCTGAAGATGACAGACAAATGGCCAGAAAACATAAGAAAAAATGCTCACCGTCTTTAATCATCAGAGAAAGGCAAATCAAAAACACTCTAAGATATCACCTAACCCCAGCAAGATTAGCCCACATCACAAAATCTCAGGACACCAGATGGTGGAGTGGATGTGGAAAGAAGGGAATACTATTTTGCTGGTGGAATTGCAAACTAATACAGCCTTTTTGGATAGAAGAATGGAGAATCCTCAAAGATCTAAAAGTAGACCTTCCATTTGACCCTGCAATTCTATTACTAGGTAGCTGCCCAGAAGAACAGAAATCATTTTACTATAAAGACATTTTCACTTGAAGGTTTATTGTGGCTCAATTCATAATTGGCAAGTCATGGAAGGAATCTAAGTGCCCTTCAACCCATGAATGGATCAACAAATATTGGTATATGTATACCATGGAATATTCAGCCATTAAAAAAGATAGAGATTTTACAGCTTTTACATTTACCTGGATGAAGTTGAAATGCATTCTTCTTAGTAATGTATCACAAGAATGGAAAAATAAATATCTGATACACTCTATAGTAGTATGAAATCAATATATGAACAATTATATGCTCACAAGAACAATAAAATACTAATATAGTCCACACTGGGGGTAGAGGAAAGTGGGAGGGAGGAGGGGGGAGGACATTTGGCAGAAGGAGGGAGGGCATGAGGTGGGATCTCACCTAATACGCACATTGTGAGGGTGTATAACATGCTCCCTGGGTGAGGGGCTCTTCTACAAATGGAACTTTACCCTGGAAGTGAGAACAATGTAACCTAAAAATTGTACCTTCATATTAATTTGAAAAAAAACAAAAAACAAAAAACAAAAAACTTTAGGGTAGAAAAGAATAAGACTCAAAAAGTTCTAATTATAAAACATTGACATTTAAAAAAAAATTAGCTACTGCTAGTTATATATTTTAGTAATGATTGTTATTAATATTTTAATTGACAATTATAATCACATACATTTATGAATATAATGTGATATTTTGATATACATGTACAATGTAGAATGATTAAATCAATCTAATCAGCATATGTATCACTTTATCGTTTTTGTGGTGAGATAGTTAGAATTTACTCTCTAGCTATTTTGAAATATACAGCACATATACATTATTATTAGCTATAGTCACCCTACTGTACAATGCTCCTCAAAAATTTATTCTTCCTGCCTAACTGAAACATTGTACTGTTTAACCAACACCTCTCAGTCCCTACTTATTTCCCTCCTACTCACCTCTCACAGCCTCTGGGAACCACGATTCCACTCTCCACTTCAGTGTGTTCAGCTTTTTTTTTGATTCCACATGTAAATGAGATCATGCATGATTTTCTTTCTATGCCTGGGTTATTTCTTTTATTGTACCATCTTCCAGGTTTATTTATGTTATTGAAAATAACATAACATGACATTCCACTGTGCATATATGTATATAAAAAACACATTTTCTCTATCCATTTATCCATTGATGGACACCCAGGTTGACTCCACATCTTGATTGTTGTAAATAATGCTGCAGGGAACATAGGAGTGCAGTTGTCTCTTAGACATGTTGATTTCAATTCCTTTGGATGTATATCCAGAAGTGCTATTGCAGAATAATATGGGAGTTCTACTTTTAGTCTTTTCAGGAACTTCCATGCCATTTTTCATTATAGTTGTACTAATTTGCATTCCTACCAACAGCGTACAAGGGCTCCATTTTCTCCATATCCTGGCCAACACTTGCTATCTTTCATTGTTTTGATGACAGCCATTCTAACAGTGAGGAAGTGATATCTAATTATAGGTTTAATTTGCATTTTTCAATTTTTATGATTATTAGTGATACTGAGAATTTTTTCATGAACCTGTTAATCATTTGTATGTCTTCTTTTGAGAAATGTCTATCAGGTTCTTTGCCTACTTTTAAATTGGGTTATTTGTTTCCTTGCTCTTGAGCTGTTTGAGTTCTTTATATGTTTTGGATAATAACCTCTTAACAGATATGTGGTTTGAAAAGTATTCCATTGCATGTAATGAAAGACATTTTGGAATAAAGCTACTATAAACATTAACATGCTTGCTTTGTGTGGATGTAATTTTTCAGCTTATTCAGGTAAATACCAAGAATGAGTTTCATGAGAAGTATAATTGCTAGATCATACGCTAGGAGTGCCTTTGGTGTTGAAAGAAGCTTCTGAAAGGTCTTTGATCATTATTCTGCCATTTTGCTTTTTGCCCAGCAATAAATGAGAGTGTCTGTTACTCCACGTCCTGATAAGCCATTCCAATGGATGTGTAGTGGTATCTGATTGCTGTTTTAATGTGCAGTTCCTTAATGTCATATGATATTTAACATCTTTTCATGGGCTTATTTATCATCTGTACATCTTTTTTGGTGAAGCATCTGTTCAGATATTTTGTCCATTTTTAAATTGTTTGTTTTCTTATTGAGTTAAAACTTTCTTTGCATATTTTGGTCCTTTATCAGATATTTGCTTTGCAAATATTTTCTCTTAAGCTGTGGCTTATTTTTTCATTCTCTTAACAGTGTCTTTTGCAGAGAAGTTTTTTTTTGTTTGTTTTATCAATTTTTCTTTCATGGATTATTTTGGTATTTTATCTAAAAAGTCATCACCAAGCCTAAAGTTTATTCCTACACTTTTTTCTAGGAGTTTAAAAAATTCTCTTAGCTAAATTTCTCAGATAATTTTCTGAACTGATTTTCTGTATTATGTTAGAGTTCACTGAGTTTCCTTAAAACTGTTCATTTGAATTTGTGGTTTGAGAGCTCACACATTGTTATCTTACAGGGTTGTTTGCTGGCTGCTTGCATTGTCCTTTTGGAGAGGTCTGGATTCCCTGTTTGCTATTGTTTCTGTGGAAGTATGTCTGTCTTTGCATTGAAGGATTGGTTATTTACTTCAGGATTAGTTATTTACTGTCAGGCTTTTTTTGGTCTTTCTGGGGGTATGATTGCTTAGCATTTCTTTGTAGTTAGTCTGTTGAATGCCCTTTACCCTTGGTCACTGCCTCCTTTTTTGGCACTAGATGGCACCTTAAGCCCAGGTTTTCCTTGGCTCTCACAGAGGTTTGGAGCACTGCCTGTCCCTAATAAAGAAGATCCCAATCCTGAGTTACTTTACTAAGAATATTTTCCAGCTCCATCCATGTAAATAAAAGAAAGTATCTCAGGAATGGAAAGAAAAAAAAATCCAACGTACTCAGTACCACTATGAAACCAATTTATAATCATTCATACTTTCATATGAAAGATGAATCACAACTATAGCCTAGGATGAAGGAGAGAAGGGGAAGAGGAGGGGAAGGGAGGGGAAGGGAGGGGGGTGGGTTGATAGATGGAGGGTTAATAGGGGGACCACACCTATGAAGCATATTGAAAGTACAAGTTGGATCTATCAGGTGTAGAAGACAAATGTTTTAACACTAATTGGGTAAATGAGGTGAAGGCTATGTTAATTAGTAGGATGTAAGCACTCCAATTTGTATAAATAATCAACACATTGAATCCCATAATGGCATAAATGTATTTATGATTTATGTACAAATAACTTAATAAAAAAAAAAAAAGTAGGTCTCAAAGGGAATACCCAGGCTATTTGGGAAGGCTGGGTAGGGGTTTGTATTTGTATCCAGAGAAACTGTGTATTGTGCCTCCTGTAGTGTGGTGCTGCTGAATAAACACTCTGATTTGGTGTCTCTTTTGGCTGAGATAAACAGGACAATTTCACAGGCCAGAGTTGCTAGTTCCATATCCGCTCTTTGTCTCAAAGTGTCAGCCCTATTCATAATTGCTAAATCATGGAAAAAGCCCAATTGCCCATCGATCCACAAATGGATTAATAAATTGTGGTATATGTACACCATGGAATATTATGCAGCCTTAAAGAAAGACGGAGACTACCTCTTTTATGTTTACATGGATGGAACTGGAAAATATTCTTCTTAGTAAAGTATCTCAAGAATGGAAGAAAAAGTACCCAATGTAATCACCCCTACTATGAAACTAGTTTAGGGCTTTCACATGAAAGCTGTAACACAGCTGGGACCTGACCATGGGGGGACGGGGGACAGGGATGGTAGGGAGGGCAGAGGTGGGGAGAGGGAGGGGAACTGGTGGGATCACACCTGCGGTGCATCTTGCAAGGATATATGTGAAACTTAGTAAATGTAGAATGTAAATGTCTTGGCAGAACAACTAAAAAAATGCCAGGAAGGCTATGTAGACCAGTGTGATGAAAATGTGTCGAACGGTTTATGAAACTAGTGTATGATGCCCCATGATCACATCGATGTGCACAGCTATGATTTAATAAAAAAAAAAAAAAAAAAAAAAAAAATCTGAAGAACAAAAAAAAGAAAGAAAGAAAATACCCTGATGGTAGAAGTAGCTCTGTCAGCTAAGTTTAACAAGAGCTTCTTTCTTCATGGGCCACTGTTGTGAACAGGAGCCTGGTCTGGCATCAAAAGTTGTCACAGTAGCCCTTTCATCTCTTTTATGAAAGCTTCATATACATCATTCTTAGTTTATACTGCGACAAGAACAAAAGGACCAGATTTTGGCACTGCTTTGGCAAGGGGCACAGTAGGATCATCCTCTGACTTTCTTTGGGGAGCAGAAGTAGCCCCTTTATTCTCTCGTCATAGTCTCAGTGCAGTGGACACAAATCGAGTGATCTCTGCCTTGGGATTAGTGATCTGTGGCTTGGTCCTGACGGTTGCCATGGCTTTCTTCTCAATGGTGGCTGTACTTGTATCATCTGCCCTGGGTCGCTGAATCAAGTTGGGTAGGGCACTTAAAACCCCAGGGTTCAGCAAGGGAGCTGGTGGGAAAAGCCCATGACAGGGGCAGGTCCAAGTGAAGGCACCAGAAGTGGGTGTATCATGCCAGGACGTGGTGGAGGGATACCTAGAGGTGCAGGGGAGGTAGTCTTGGTGGAGGCCCCCGAGGAGGAGGGCCAGGAGGAAAACTGGAGGTGGACCTGTGGGAGGGCCAGGGGGCCGGCCTGGTGGTGGTCCTGGAGGTAAAAGTTGGAGTAAAGGCCCTGGGAGTCCTGGCATTCCAGGTGGTCTCAGGAATGGCGGAGCTCCTGGAGGTGGTCCATGAGGCTGTGAAGATGGAACAGGTGGTGGTCCAAGAGGAGGTGGTTCTGGCATGGGAGGTGCTTGTATCTGAGAAGGAGGAACAGACTGTGGGGGAGCCTGCCACTGGGAAGAAGCAGTAGATGTGCCACCAGAACGAGCTTCCCCTTTATGCTGTTTCTCTGATTGTTTTTCTGCTTCAGAGTCATCAAAATCATCCCCATCATTGTCCTCTGAAATTCCTCTACTTCCTGTCCCTCCTCAGGGATTTCCTGACCTGCCATGTGAAGCATCATGGCTTGAAGAGGAGTTAGTTCCTTCATGTTCTTCTTTTTTTTCCTTAATTTTCCAGGCATATATGCAAATCGTACACTTAGACCTGACTTATTTTCTTCATTGTTGTCTCTTTCGTCATCGGGGTGTACAAATTCACCCCCCTCACTTTCTCCATCTGATCTTTCAGTGTCACTGTCGTCAGTACTGTCATCATGCTTATCCCGATCCATGTCCTCAGGATAGCCATCATCTTCACCAGTGCTGGAGACATCATCATCAGGACCCCGCTGAGCAAGTTCAGGACTATATAAGATGTCTTCCTCTCGTCTATGAGAAGTAAAATCTAGGGTAGTACATCTGCAAGACTTGAGGGGGAGGTGGACCGGGGGAGGGCCAGGAGGTTTTCTGCCTGGGGGCAAACATGCAACACCAGTTCCAAGAAGAGGAAGGATAGAAACTGCCCAAGTTGGTGGTCTATGGGCTGAGGTTTTCTTAAGAATGGAGGGTGGTTTTGATTTGCATTTCTCTAATATATAGGGATGATGCAAATCAAAACCACCCTGAGATACCATCTAACCCCAGTGAGAATGGCCCACATATCAAAAAATCTCAAAACTGCAGATGCTGGTGTGGATGTGGAGAGAAGGGAACACTTTTACCCTGCTGGTGGGACTGCAAACTAGTACAACCTTTCTGGAAGGAAGTATGGAGAAATCTCAAAGCACTCAAGCTAGACCTCCCATTTGATCCTGCAATCCCATTACTGGGCATCTACCCAGAAGGAAAAAAAATCCTTTTATTATAAGG
>CAUYPK010064585.1:0-14380 GCA_963574355.1 Loris lydekkerianus
GGGGGGGGGGCGGGAGCCCCCAGACTGGTAGTGGCGCGGGTGCCCGCCCTGTCTTCCCCCCGGCCCCTCGCGGCGGCCCCGCGCCCGGGGGGGGCGGGGGGGGGGGCGGCCCCCCCCCCAGAGACGAGAGCTGGGTTCTACTAAAGATGGCCGCACACGGGCACCGTGAAGCCCTCGAGCAAAGATGGCCTCCCACAGTCTGGGAGACCCTTGCCCAGCCGGCCCCCCACCCTCTGCCAAGTTCCAGCCTCGGCGCCTTGTCTGTGGAGCACCACCTCGGCCCTCCCCACCGCGGGAAGACCTCTCCAACCTCTTCCTGCCTCTTCTTGAGGACTGATCCACCTCTTGGAATCAGGGGTACCCGTCACATCTCCCCCCAGAGTGTGAGCTCTCCAAGACAGCTGTACACCCAGAACTCCTGTATAGTGGGGGGCTTTCCAATAAATGTTGAGGGAATGGATGACAGCCCCATCCTCAGCACGACCAAACCCTAGCCCTACTCTTATCCGAATGTCGCACTTTTGAACTTCTCTTTCTCCATCTGATTTTGGATCCTCAACTTATCCTCCCAGGCAAAGCTGAACTTCCCTCTCCCTAGCTTTCTCTGGTGCAGACTTTTACTTTTGCTACCCAGCATCCATAGAATTAAAAATCTCTTTCCTTTCTGAGCTTGATCTCCGTCTCAGCCGGGATGTCGGCTTCTGCTTTGATCTATGGTACTCACAAGTGGCAGCCACTACCGCGACCTTTGCCCTTGCCCAGGGAGAAAAGCAGGACAACGTCCTTCACGTTTCTATACCAATTAACTCTAGAGTTGTTCAAAGGGCAGGAGTCCAATTACACGAGGCTCGTCTACCCAAGGAGTGGGAAGTACGGGTTCCTCTGCTCGTGACCTAGAGGGTGCGCGGCACGTGCCATGCCACCCTCAGGACTGCGTCTGGGGTTTCATGGCACCTCTCCATGACCGCCATTGCAGAAACCCTCTATTCTTTTTCTTGTTGGATAGATGTACAGTACAGGGTTGAGCAGTATCTCTCTCCAAAAGTTGTGTCCTTCCCAGAAGCTCAGAATGTGACCTTATTTAGAAATAATGTCATCACAGATAAAATTAATTACGATGATCTCACACTGGAGCAGGGTGGGCTCTCAATGCCCTGTTGTCTAAGAGGAAAGACCTAGAGTGCAGGGAGGATGCCATGTGCGGGAGGCAGAGGTTGCAGTGACCTGGGTATACCCCAAGGACGCCAGGGACTGCCAAGGAAAGCCAGCAAACTCAGGAAGCCCAGAGAGGCCGGGGACAGACTCTCCCTGAGGCCTCCAGAAGGAACCAGTTCTGCTGACTGCCTGATTGCAGACCTACAGCCTCCAGCACTGTGAGATGACACATTTCTGTTGCTTGATGCCTCCAAGTTTGTGGTCATTTGTTAAGGCAGCCCAAGAAATCTAATACAACGGAATAAAGAATCTTGTCATTTGAGACCTTTTTCACATTTTTCCATTTTTAAAAACCTTATAGCTCAGTCAAACTTTACTAGGTGGATCTTTTTATTAGTAGTTTTCTATCCCATCTTTATGTTATCTCTCCATCCCCTCTCACAACGCCCAGAAGAGGAGCAGTAAAATCCTTCCACTGAGCGGCATTCAGTGGCGTCTTTTCTGGACCATCTTTCCCCTTGGATGGCAGCAGCGCACACACATCTCCCAGGCATCTGCTCGAAATGCTGATTTGGACTCAGTCGGTCTGGGTGGGGGTCTGAGGTCCTGCCTCCGTCATAAGCTCCGAGGGACACTGTGCCTCTGGTCTGGGAATTCCACTTCTAGAAGCAAGGAGGTAAACTACTCAATGCATTTAGGGACTTTAATTCACTCTTATTTGACATTGGAAAGGTCTTTTTATTTATCTTGGAACATATCTTATGCTTACGAAGTTTCCGGCAGATGCCATAATATAGTCCCAGGGAACTCAGCCCTCAGGGGAGGAGCTAAGCAGCGGTGGATTTCCACAATCCTGCTTTCCCTCAACAAAGATGTATTGCAGACCCACCAGGCAGAGTCCTCGCTTACAAATTATTCCTCTCTCCTCTCATCCTAGTAATAGATGACACAGCCTTTCAGAAGCATAACGCCCTCCAACTGGTAGCCTGCCAGCTCCTGTCTCCCAGCACACTTGCTCGTGGCCCCCCCTGCACAGCTGATTGCCTCCAGACACACCTGGGGAGGGGGAACGCCACAGAAACTTCCAGTTCTGGCAGTTATTTATTTATTCAAGATGGAGTTGCACTCTGTCACCCAGACTGGATGGCACAATCGTAGCTCACTATAGCCTTGAACTCCTGGACTGGGCAATCCTCCTGCCTCAGCCTCTCAAAGTGCTGGGATAATAGCCACCATGCTTGGCCTTGGCTGGTTTAATAAAGGGCTCATTCACAGGAACTTGCAGAGGCAAGAAAAACCCACAGAGAAGTCTGGTAACCCTTTAGATGCCATTTGGAAGCTATTTGTAATGGCTCCACTTTAATATCCTTTCTGAAGAAAATGTTCATTTCTGGGAAATGGGTAGAAGGACACAGAATTCAGGGTGAGAATGGGGGTGAAGATCTGAAACAAAGCTCTAGTTTGGTGTGTGATGTGTCTGTGTAAGATAAGGCCAGCCTAGATTCATGTGTTGGGAGGGCGACTGTCACCTGCCTGTACAGGGAGGGGCTCCGGGAGCCTCCTACACGGAACACATCTATTAATTCCTGAAATTCCGTTCATCCCTTTCATTCTTCATGTTTATTCATTTATTTCTTCATTGATTGGGCACCAGCTGTATGTCAGGCACTGTGGGGGAATTGGAGGATTAATAAAGTCTGTGGCTCTTTCTCAGAAGCCGGCCATCTCACAGGGAACACGGGGACATAGCAATGGTGTCACACCATAAGGCCGTGCTGTGAAAACATGGACAATGCCATTTTCACACTGCCTAGATTCTAAGGTTTCATAGAAGAAAAATGGGTTGGGGGTTCTCTGGCAGAAGAAACAGTGTTCAGAGGCGCGTTCTGAGCAAGAACAGCCATTCTGAGGAGAGATGAGGTCGGAGCACATTTGCAGAAGCCTTCAAAGTCAAACTGTGTCATTTTTCTTGTGGGGCAGGGGTTCCCAAAATACATCCAAGGAACAGTAGTCCCACAAGATTCTTTGAAACTCTGTGCTGTAGGTACTGTGAGAAGTGTTATATCTCTCCTTGCTACTAGGACATTCAAAATACATGTTTGCTCTTTAAAGACCCTGTGACATCTCACACTAAAGAAACCTCCCAAACTTACTTCTTTCAGGGATTCCCAAAACTATTTGACAAGGGAAATCTTGTTTTCACATAATCACTTCCATAAAAGTCACTGAGCCTTTGTAGGGCACATCGTAATACAGCCAGATCTGTGTTTTCTCGGGGAGTTGTCCTCTGTGGATGTCTACAGGGTGACCTTCTTCTCTTGAGGTGGGTGATCTTCAGCAACCAATCTCAACAAACACCACAGGCACGCGGTCCAGCCCCTCTACCGTCACTGCAGGGAGGGAAGGGACCTCTTAGTGGTTTGCCCACATTTCCTGTCTCGTCCAGACAAGTTGTCAAACAATGGCCCAAATGGTTCCATCTCCCTTGGAACAAAATCCAGCTCTTCCCTGGGCCCCCTCTGCCCCAGGTACTGCCAACTGCCTTCCCTTCTTCCCCAGCACTGTGGCCTCTCCTCGGGCCTCAGGGTCAGCAACGGTCTGGGCTTCCTCCATGGAAAACTAGTCCTGGCACTGTCTTCCCTGACAGCCACTCTGGCTGGAAAAAAGGCAGACCACTAAGTTTTCTCCTTTTGTAGAAAATTAGAGGAGGGCGGAGTCTGGTCCGTGGCACTGTTGGCAAAGGCATTCTAGAATCCTGCACACTTTCCAGGTGCACTGCTTCTGCAGATGCCCCAACAGCAGGAGGGTCTCTGTGATGTGAGCCCAGAGGGGGCTTGGGGAGGGGGGAGAATGGATCATGTACTGTGGGCCCATTCTCAACGTTACATGAGCCTCATCCCCATGAACGTGCAGGAAGCATGGAGTCCGTTCCTTGATACATGAACTGAAACTGGAGTTGAGGACAAAGAGAGCTGAGGAGGAGGTGCTGGATAAGTGGCCAGAGATCTATCCAGAGCCCCGGCTCCCTAAGGCCCACCTTGTCTCTACAGCTGGAGCCCTGCAGGCCCACGGGGCAGGCAAATCGGGGAGGGGGAAGCACATTCTCATTGTGTGTACACCAGTGGGAGACTCCACCATTCAGAACAGCATCAGGGGTCCACATCCCAGGCAGGGGTGAGGGTGGGTGGAGGCAAGGCCACACCGTCAGCTCAGCGTCTGGCTTGCACAGTGCTGCCAGGGGCGCCTTCTTCACTGACAAGCTCTGAAATCTCAGGAAGGGAGTCCTCTCCTCTGGAGGACACCTGACCGGGAGTCCCGCCCTCTTTTGTTTCCTTCCCTTCTCCTTTCAAACAGGCATCTGGCTCCCTCTAGACAGAAGTACACGGACATGCAGCCCACACCTGTTTCTGGCTCGGTCTAGACCGTGCCCTGTCTTCTGTTGACAACCCTGTAGAGTCCATGGGTTTGGGCAGCGCATTCCCTCTCTGATGCCTGTCACCTGCTCCTGTCACCATCTCGTTTGGCATAGACCTTCCTGAGGGCACTGATAACATTTTTCTCGACAATTCTGATCTCTGCCCAGCCTTATCCATTGACCTCTCTGTGACCCCCAACCCTCCCTGCCATCCCTGCCCTTTCTTCATCCATCTCCCTCCCACTGGTCACCAGCCTTTGGGGGCGAGCATGCACCCACCAGGCTTTTCCATATGTTCTCTCTGTTCAGACTAGTCTCTAAAGCTGGAGGACAAATGACAAGGGGCCCATCTGAGTCCTCAGGTCCTGGAAATGGTCTGGGCAGGGGATAACTAGAACCATCCTTTATAAGACTTTGGGCAGAGGCCAGGAGGCTGCTGCACTAGCCCCTCCATGGAAGGTGTTCTGGCTGTGTTGGGCCCCGGATACTCCCAGCACACACTAGGAGCCCCGCTATGGCAGGTGCAGCCTCCCCAATATCGAGGGAGTCACCACTGCTGCCTTTATGAGCCGACAGACTTCCTCTATGACAGATTGGCCAAATAAATCAGCCAGTTATCTTGATCAGTTACATTGAGATACAGGCTGCCTTCTGGGGCAGGTGACAATGGCAGCAATCTGAGAAAACAGGATAAGTGTGTCCCCAAACATACAAAAGAATGGAGAAGTGTCTTTCTCAGGTCCACTAGGCCCATGGGACGGCTCTCTGCCACTTGGCACTGGGGAGCCAGCCTGGATGTTTGGTGTCCTACAGTGACACAGGCCTTGCTGTGAGACACACTCAAAAGCGATCCTGTTCTAAGGTCCCTATGTTGCCCACCCCCTCGACCCCAAGCACATTCAGCATTGCTTTAATTAGTCTGCCTGGAGTCACCACACACACACACACACACGCCTGTTCTTGGGGGTGGTTCTTGAAGAGTGGATTCTGTGTCTTCCCACCTACAAGGCTCTTCTGATCCTTCCTCCTCCAGCGTGGTGATGTCTTGACTTGTGACTGGGCAAAGCATCCCAGGTGGTTGCTGTGCCCTCTGTCTGCCTGTAGTCACTGAGGGCAGAGCGCCGCTTCTGGAACTGAGCTTGGCTACATGTGGGAATCTATTTTAATCTCTCTTCTTTTTCATGGGTTGGGAGACCAGAGCCAGGCACGCAGACGCTGACGGAGCCTGCTCTGTCCAGGCCCCTGTCTCCTGTGTGTCTGCCTTGACTCGTGCCTGGTCTCTTGTCACCTCCATTTGCTGCATCCCGGGGAATGAGTCATTCAGGCTTCGTCCAGGGTCACCTGAATTAGGCGCACACCACCTCCTCATTCCTTCTTCCAAGGTAGAAAGACGCCACTCTGGCAGCCACACAGCGAGGAGTCCTTTGTGGCTATTCACACATTACTGCCTGGGAAGAAATCTGCTCATGATATTTCTCTCTCTTTCTCTCTCTTCTCTCTCTCTCTCTTTTTTTTTTTTTACTTCAATCCAGCAACAGGAGATTGGCTTTGGGGTGGGGGAAAGAGACTACAGAAGACAAAATGTTGGCTCTGGTGCCCTCTGGTGGCTGAATTGCGATCCCCCCCATCACTCCTCTGGCTGGAGGGGGACTTGGGGTTGGAGGGCCACCTGAGACTCTGCTTCCCTGCCTGAGTGGCTTTAGGTTGATTTAGGGTTAGTTAGGTTCAATTTCAAAGTCTCTAGTCATAAAATTAGGCATTTTCCCTTGTCTCCTTCAGAGAACTCTAAATGGGTGAGCAATTTCAAACCAGAAATGGGTTCATGGGTCCAGTTACTATCTTGGGTCTACCTAGAAAATGTATTATTGGATGTCAATCAAGACAACCCCATTTGCCATACTCTATACCTTGAAATTTCCATATTCAACATTTGCCAAAAGATTAAAGGTACTAAGGTACAGGGGATGGATTTCCAGACAAACTCACATCGCTGGCTCCCCAGAGAAAGATGACCTACTTCTGTTTTAAGGCTCATACTGCCAAGAAAAGTTGAATTGAAATGAATCAGTTATGACAGTTCTCTATTTTCTTTATAAGATTATAGTAATTATTTATCTCCCAATAGTATCACAACCTCTCACTTCCTTAAGCAAGACAGCAAGATAAATCACATCACTGGGTGTCAGCAGCCATATATGGATTGAGACAGAGGGAATATTTTCTTTAAAAGACAAAAAACAGAACACCGCCTCTTACAATGGCACCACTCCCTACAGCTCAGCAATGACGATACCAGCCTTCCACAGAACTCGAACTCACGACTCTCCCTTTTCATAAATGAATTAGGCTCCCACACGGGCACTTGCTGAGAAAGAATACAACTGCTCAACCAGCCCTTGGTTCTCTGCCCTCTCCTGCTCTCTGGGAGCCCCTGCAGGCTGCAACGCTCTCCTTCCCTTCTTCTCTCTGCCCATGTGCCTTCATACCTTACTCTTCTCTTCCTATCTGCAAGGTGCTTTTGAACTTGAGCCTTTTCCAACTCCATCGCCATTGTTCAGCTCCTGTTTGCAGCTTTGGTGTTCACTGGAGAGCTACTTCAATGGAACCTCCCCTGCCAGCACTGAGGATCTATCTACCTCATTAGCTTGGAGTGCTGGCCTGTGTCCCTTACTTCCAGCAGTAAGGACTTCCTGACCCCTGCCTGCACACCACACAGGCTGCCCGTGCCCCACACTGCATCCTCACTGTGTAGTGAGAAGCTTGGACACGGTGGTTTTCACACCAGAGCAGAGGGATCCTAGGAGCCTTGAAAGAGGCCTCCCACTACCCTTTACCCTCGGACTGAAGAAGTTTCCCCCCCCTTTTATCATTTTTTCAAACTGTAATTCAAAGATATGTTTCTTCGGGGGGAAAATGTAGCTAAAAATGGTTTAAAGGAAAGTTAAGAAAAACAATGTACAGGAAGATCTAATATCCCTTCCACAGCTCTCAAATGCTTCTGAATTCCCTCCTGTCCCATCTCCTGCCACCGGCCTCTCCTTGGGTGGGAAGGTAGTAAGTAACACTTTACAGGCAGTGTTTTGCCCTGGGCTCCAGCCATCAGCTCTTCTAATGGGTCTTGGGCAGCTGTCCCAGTCCAGATAAGTCACATTAAAGCTGAGAACAAAACCAAAGGATTGGGTTTCTTTTTAAATTAGGAGGGGTGAAAAAGTGCCATTTGAAGCTTCCAGTTGGTCTGGGTTCCTGGAAGCTGTTGACCTGCTTTTAAAATATGTCTTAAATAATCATGCTCTTAGGCATGGAACTTCCAACCCAGTTTACTGTTTGCTTTGGTCTAAATAACAGTTTGAAATGTGCCTACTCTGGTGCCAGGCTGAGGTACAAGAAGGGAAAGGAAACTAATGTTTATCTAGCTCATGCCAAGTTTCAGGGACTAAGTGTTGATTTACTGGGGACCCTCAGGGTTAGCCCCACTGTCCCCATTCTGTATATCACTGGCTTTGAGAACTCAAAGTGGCTTCCCACATCACGCAGCTGGTACAATGAGAAGCCAGGATTTAAGCCAGGTCCAGCTGATGCCTGCATTTGAATGCCCTGCAGAAGACACAGAGTCTGGACAGGAAGTCTCCATTAGGGGAACTCTTCTGGCGTCCAGAAGCCATCTAATTTATCTTCTACATGGGGACACTTGTCCAGGGCAAATGCTAAACTGGACGGAAAGTGAGGACATCAGACATAAGCTGGTACTACCATGGGGAAACTGGGATGCATGGCCATCCTCTCATCAGGTTGACTAGAAAAAAACCCAAGATGCTGAGAGGCAAGACAGAAATAAGAGGCAGGGCCAGGATTTGAACCAAACTTCCCTCGAAAACCCCTGTCCGATTACCCTCCATGGGCAATTGGTGGGACCACAACTATGGTGCATTTTATAAGGGTACATGTTAAATCTACTAAGTATAGAATATACATGTCTTAACACAATGACTAAGAAAATGCGGTGAAGACTATGTTAACCAGTTTGATGAAAGTATTTCAAATGGTATATAAAACCAGCACATTGTACCCCAAAGTTGCTTTAATGTACACAGCTAGGATTTAATAAAATAAATAAAAAATAAAACCCCTGTCCAGACCACCCCATCACAGCATGTCCCCTGCCTGCACGCTCTTTTCATAAGCTCAAGGTCATACCAACAGGGCTCCAGACAGCATCATAGGAGAAGTACTGAGATAATTCCAACACAAACCTTTGTTACCCCTGAGCTGCAGCAGGCAAGACCACTAAATCGAACTTTGGTTCCAAAATCAAATTAGAAGCTTTGTAGAATCAGTGAGAACTTCATGACTCAGAGGTATTGATCTAGAGGTTGAAAGAGTGATTTCTTTCTACTTTTTTCAAATCCCTCCACTTCTTTCCATCCTTCATCAAAGCTAAAAACTAGCATATTTGTTAAGGCATGCTGATGCTCATGATCAGATACAACCAGAGAGCTTGAATGGGAAACAAGGCCCCCGCTACTTCCTCTAAGGGCTCCCACACTCAGGACCACCACAGTGTCATCACCACAGGTCAGACACCAGACGGCCAGGGACAGCCCAGCGCCTGCTGAGAAATGTTAAACTCACCAATCCTGAGCCTCCTTGCCCTGCCTCACCCACTCCTTCCTGGAGAAACCAGGGCCTTGCTCCCATTTTTCTTTCACTTCCTGTGCCCCCTGACTGGTGCCACCCCATGTGACCCCATAGTGACATGGCATCCCCCTTCCTCTTGGGATCTGTGAGTAACAAACTAATTTTCAGTGGCAATGGTCTCCCGGTCTGTTGGCCTTCCCTTACCTAATAATAATAAAACACACATTTTAAAAGAAGCCAATCCCTCCAAAGATCATGTGCCCACTTCACCTCCTCAGGACAGATGGTCTCAGGGTGTGGAAAGAGTGGAAGTGTGAAAAGGCAAGGGTAGCTCCAATACAGACTTTCATTTTCATCAAGAACCACAAATGGCTACTTTTTCTTCAGTGGTGGTCAAGTAAAGAAATGAGAAGGGCAGTTTGTTACAAAGATACCCCAGTAAAAAGTTGCCATCTCATCATCTTGGTGTGCCTCACGCTGACAAAAACAACAATCTAAATTAGAAAAATAAAACCATCAACAACAACAACATGTAACTAACCATAGCTGAATGACAGCCATTTGCTCCTGTAATTATCATCATTGAAGTCTGGGAGCTGCCTGCAGTACTTTTGGAGAAAAATAAATTTAAAATACAGGCATTGAATTCACTGCACTCAGTTGCAAATATATATATGAATTTTTTTCAAAGAAGCTCTTAATAAAGGCGATATTAATGTAGAAGGATAAAATATTTCTAGTTTGGAAGCCATCCCAGTAATGCAGAGACATTTCTCCCCATGGCACTCCTGTTACTAATTAATCTTGAAAAGTGTTTGTGAGAGTTCTTGTTTGTTTCAAAGTTAGGAAACAAATGCATTTACCTATGAGAACAAAGTCCATAAGTACTTTATGCAAGAGAAATGAATTGAATTCATCCCAAGAACATTTGTCATCCAGATAGAGTCAGGACAAGGAATTCACTTTGCCCACCTTGTTGTGACAGCATCTGCCTGGAAGGTGTCTGGAAGGCTGGTGTGAAATGACAAGCATTCCATTTTTTTCCTACTTACCCTTTAGCCAGGGTTGCTATGCCAACGTCAGTTAACTTCATGCCTACGCCTATAGAAAGAGACAGCAAATGGGGGTTGTGTTACTCAGGGCTCCTCAGAAGATCGGCCATCTGTCCCCAGGAGAGGGGTAGTGGACACTTTATCCTCTCTTCCCTTCCTGTGTAAATGTAAACATGCACTTTCCTCTTCGTTTCTGCCATCCTAAGCCTCTTTTGGTTGAGGCCTTTTAGACTTACATCTCACTTTAGTGGTTGATCGTGGGGAAGGCAGCAGCTGAGGTGGTCAAGCCTCCTAAGAGCAGACAACCAACCACCTTTCAGCAGCAGGAATGATGACCTCTGCCTGCCCAGCCCACCTATCCTCTGACACAAAGGGACCCAGCTGCTCGTGAATGGGTTTCAGGATGCCATTCACCAATACCCCCCTCCCCAAATGCTCCCATTTCAGTTTAGATCCAACCCCCCAGTCATCAGTGAAGGAGGAAACCATGGAAAAGGGGGTGGACACAGGCTGGGTGGCTAATGTGAACAGCGAGAAAGTTCCAAATCACCTCCCACATAAGATATTTGTACATGACCTCACACACACACACACACACACACACACTTCATACAAGAAATGGTATTCCTAAAAAATTTTTCTGTATACAGGGATTTGACAATTAAGTTTTGAACTTGTCACCATGAACTTACATTAGCAGCACTGTACAAACAACTCCATAAGGTTTCATAACCTAGTATATCAGTGTCTCAGGGTTGTGTTTGTGTTGATGTGTGGCAGTGTCTTGCTGAGTGGCATTCATTATTGTTGTTGCATGTTTTTTGTGTGCCATTGCTAGAATATCAGAGCTTGAATTAGAGCCACAAACATTCATAAATGTCTCGTTAAACTTTGCAAGAGTAGAAGTGAAATCAGGGACAGGTCAGTCCAAATTTATGGGGATAATTCCATGAAGAAAATGGCAGTGTACAGGTGGATTAAATGTTTTTCTGAGGGGAGAAAAAACATCACTGATAAAGGTTAGGGTGACCAATAATGAGCAGAACCAACAAAAACATTACAAAAACTTGTCAAATTGTGCCTCAAAATCATTGGCTGACCGTGGGAAATATAGTAGACCAAGTAAATATCAATTGAAAAACAGGAAAATCTTAACTGAAAATGTAGGCCAACAACTCATGGCTTGTGCATCATGACAATGCACCAGCTCACACGGCACTATCTGTGAGGGAGTTTTTAGCCAGTAAACAAATAACTGTATTGGAACGCCCTCCCAAATGACTTTTTTCTTTATCTTTATCTGAAGATAAAGGAAATACTGAAATGAAGATATTTTGACGACATTCAGGACATCAAGGGTGATATGACAACAGCTTTGATAGCCATTCCAAAAAAAGAGTTTCAAAATTACTTTGAAGGGTGGGCACTGGCATTGGTGCATAGCTTCTGAAGGGGGGTACTTTGAAGGTAGGCATAATGATATTCAGCAATGAGGTATGTACCATTTTTCCTAGGATGAGTTTGCAAACTTAATTGTTAGGGCTTCATCTATTGAAAACATGCTGAATGTTCAGCAGAGAAGCTTAAAATCTATAGCACTATAGATTTAATAGACTATAATATATAATAGAGTATGGATTTGATAAGACTCACCTATTAAAAATGAAATGAAATGCTACATCTTAATTTACCTTTTGGCACATCTGGATTTTTATATGTATTTCTGAGTTTGCACCTATTGGGGATATAATAACAAAGTCAGTCTCTGGCTATGTGTTGTAATGGGAAGGCATTTTGGGCATGAATTATTAAGATGAACTTTATTACACTATCTGGCTGGTCATTTCAGGCTCCTTTGTTAAACGTTGTTTCTGATGAGAGATTAGTAACATCTTGTAAGGGTCAAGGTGCTTGAAGGCACCCAGCAGACCTCTCTTTCCCTTCCCTCCTGTCCTCTCTCCTCCTAGGGACATCGCAGGCCCAAGGCATCCCTGGAGCCCAGGTCAAGCTCCTTACCCTGCATGTCTGTGACTAGCAGGCAGCCACTGGTTTTCTGGTAGACCCAGTGCTGGAAGGTACAGCATTTTTGACCAGCTTCTGATTCTCTTCTCAAGAAGTTGATTTCCTTCCCATCCCTGATGGAGTACTTCACAAATTCTCCAATCAGCTCCTCCTCCACTGTTGCATACGGGATATTGTTCTCAGGCCGATAAATAAGAAAAATAGGAATGATCCTGGAAGGGAAGAGAACACAGGTTATCCTAGTTCTCAGATAGGAATAAAGCCTTCCGCAACGTCCTGCTGTCACCTGAAGCCACAGAAAGCTACAGAATTAATCTCTTCTATCAATTAGGTTTAAAGATCCTCCCAATGACTATCCAATGTGTAAGAGGATATGTTTATGTTTTGTATTTGTTCTTTAAAATTCCTCCTTAGGATGGAGTTTAATTATTCATATAGAAGCAAATGTCTTTATTATAGTCTTATCTTAAGGATCCATTGGTCAGTGACTATAACCAATCTTTCCTTCCTTCCTTCCTCCCCCTCCCTCCCTTCCTTCCTTCCTTCTATCCACTCATCCATCCACTTATCCTTCTTTCCTTTCATTCAGTCAATGAATTTTACTCAGTGGCCTCTCTGTGTCAGATGCTCTTCTAGATGTGATTCCCCAAAACAGCAGTAAAGAAAACAGAGGCTCTGCTCTCATAGGCCTCACATTGAAATCAAGGAGACAGACAATAAAGAAGTAAATGTGTGGTGCTCAGTGCTGGATGAACAGAGCATAGGTAGCACCGGGACGGGGAAGGGCTACTGTTCTGCTGAGGGAGGTCGGAGTAGTCCTTGCTAGTGAATAAAGAGCACGTGAGCAGAGACCCTTAGGGAGTGAGGAGGGAGCCATGAGGTCATGTGTGGAAAGAGCATTTCAGTAGAAGGAACAGCAAATGGAAAAGGGTCCCTGTGGGCAGAGCACTCAGCATATGGTGGGGGTGCAGCAAGCCAGGGAGAATGGGACTGTGGCCGGGGCTGAGCAAGGCAGGGAGGGGACAGAAAGACTGGCTTTGGGGAGCTGAGAGGCCACTCAGAAAACTCTGCATTGACATTGAGTTGGACGAGAAGCCATTGGCGGGTTTGCGGCAAGAGGGGGAACATGTTCAGGCCTCTGTGTTAGGAGCGTCAGGGCTGCTCTGAGCAGACTCTGCTGGAGGGGGTTGGGGGGTAAGACCAGAGCGAGGAGATGGGGAGGAGCTGCGTAGCAATGACAGCAGACACGGAGGCGTTCTTCAGCACCTGCGCATTCACTGTCGTGTCTCCTAGGTGACTCTTTCCTGCCTCGGCCTCTCACCCAGATCACCCACATCCCTTCCCCAGCCTCACTCTCCTCCACCAGTATTTCCCTCTACAGAGTCATTCCCAAGAGTGTAGCAACACACTGTGGAAACTACACAGCCCACCCCAACTCCAATGTCAAGGGTACCACAGACACCTCTTCCCAGCCCTCCCCTCCCGCAGCTTGGACATGGTCGCCCTCTCTCTTCTTTCTGAAACATGGTCTGAAAGGCCTCCAGAAGCCAGTTCCTCTCAGCCCTCTGCTTCTCTCTGCCTCTGGTACTTCCTCTATGTCCTTTGCTGGTCAGTTCCCCCACCATCTCTCCAACATTGACGCTCTGTCCAGCCCTGGGACAGCTCTTTCCTCTCTGCACACACCCCTAGTGACCTCCATTCATGTACCCGCAGTGTATCTCCAGCCCAGCTCCCACCCCCAAGTCCCGACCCGCACATCCAGCAGTCTGCCCCCCCCTGCACTCCACATCTAATGGGCATCTCTGATTCAGCACAGCAAAACTGAAGAACAAATTTTCCCAGCCTCCCATATCTGCCCCATCTCGGTGACAGACAACTCGTAAAACTGAAACAATCAGTTGATTCAATAAACACCAACCCAGTAGCTTGTGCCAGAATCTCGCATTTGAACCAGGAGAGCAGAAGTGAATGAGACGCAGACCCTGCCTTCCAGCAGCAGCCTTTGGCCCCACTTGCTCTGGCCCTCATGAGCGCTGAGAGAGTTCTAGAACATTCACCCACGCCTCTGCACCGGACTGTGCCATCTGGGGGGGGGGGGGGG
>CAUYPK010064586.1:0-13709 GCA_963574355.1 Loris lydekkerianus
CCCTCCCCACCCTTTCCCTTTTCCCCCTATTCTTGGATTGTAACTGGGTCACCCCTTCTATGAAACTAATTTAGGACCTTCACGTGAGGACCTCTTTGGCAGAGCATTGAGGGAAGCATCAGAAGGCTCAGGGAGTCAGCCTCTTGGGGTGGACTTACTACACAACAGTCCTCTCTCCTCCTGGAGGACGTGTTGCAAGAACACCAGTGGATGCCTGAATCTGCTCAGAGTATCACACCTGATTACCATCGGTGGGGACATGTTTCTCTTCGTGTCTTCCACCCACAAAAGTAGCATCTTTTCCCTCTAATCATTTATCAGGCACTGTGGCTGTAACTTCTGCAGTCTGAGGAGCAACAGTAAAACAAGCATGAATTTCTTTTTCCTTCTGTAGATCTTAGTCTTTTCAGCCTGATACTTTTTTCCTTGCCTCAAGTTGAGAACTTTCACTTTTCACTTAAAGGAAGCATTTTATGGTTTCTCTTTGGCATATCTGGCTGGCCAGCATCACCGCCGTGTGGCCCTTCCTCCACAGCCATGCAAATCTCCCTTTCTGGGTTGGGTTGTAGCATGAGAGTCTCTGAGGGACTCGGTCCTGGTGTCAGCCTTTCCTCCACCCAGTTTAAGGGAGCTACAGTATTTTGCTGGAGTTTCTACTCTCAAAGATTGGGACGGCTGCCCCCCCCCAACAGCTGGAGGAGGGAATTCGTGGATAGAGCCACTCACAGGCCAACCTGCCCCTCACAGGCCAACCCCCACTTGCTCAAACAAATTCAAATTAGCTTTGGATCTGCAGCCTCTGCCAGTGGCAGCTAGAGCAGGGCAATTCACCCCCATCATTCTCTGATGACTGAGAACTCCAATAGATTCAGCTCCAGTGGCAAGCACTGCTTGCGTAAATGAGTTCGGAAAAGCTGAGGTCTTCCTCCTCCCCAAGTCCAGAAATGTAATAAAATACAGCTGGAGGAGCTCTGGTTCCTGAGCCTTCCCAGTGTGGATCCCCTGAGCCTAGGCCTGTCTCTCCAAGTTGTTAGGAGGAGCTGGGGTGGCCAGGGGTCGCTGGGCACAGACATTAGATAGGGTCTCTCCTGAGGTCAGGGGAAGGTCCCCCCAGCAGGCGGGAGAGCCAAGAGAGATCACCCCTCATCACACCACAATGAGTGCTGCTTCCCCACCCTTTCCCCTTGCAGCGGGAGCAGGGAGCACAGTCTCAGCAGCCCACATAGTGGTGGAGGCTGCTCAGAGCATTCACCACATGCACCAGCCTCTGCAGGGCACAGCCCATCAGGCAACCAGAGAGAGGGAGGGCGAGCTGTGGGCTCAGGGCTGCAGAGAGAAAATGTGTTCACTTTTGCATTAGGCCAGATGGGAACCCAGAGATGAGAATTCCTAGGTGCAGCAGAACCGGGACCTCTCAGCTTTCTCCCCTGGGGTGAGGTGAGATCCTTTGTTCCCTACTCCCTGGGGTGGGGGGCGCCTCCTGGTGAGGCAGTTTCTAGTCTCTCCTTCTGTCTCTTCCTCTTTCTCACCCTGGAAGCTTGGTCTTGTTGGGCTGATACGCACCTGGATCTCTTCTCCTGGTGTTTGACTCCCCGGTTTGACTTCCCTGAGTTCACTTCAGCCCAGCTTTTCTCCTTCTATACAGAGAAAGCTACCTCTGCTTGACCATCTCACCTCTCCCTTCTGTTTAGGATATTCTTATTATCCAGTGGTCCTGAATGGTAGTAAGTACGGGGAAGGAAAAACAGGGTGTCAGGAGAGGACACACAGGTGAGACCACATGTGACTGGGGGACAGAAAGATCTTTGAGGATAGACCATTTAATCAGAAACCTGATAGTGGATGGCCTAAATCTTGAACTTTCTCAAAGCAATTTTTTGGGGGGATAAATTTAAAGTTTCCAGGAACTCGTGATTTAATACATACTTTCTATAATGAATAATTATTTTATTATACTTTGTATTATTGTTAGTTTTTAGCATTAAACATCATATAATACATGCTATTAACCGTACTATACATGGATATGTACATATACATGGGTTGTTAAAAAAGATTTGAAACATGCAAAATCAAGAAAATAAAATCTATGCAGAGAGAAACAAGTGAAGCCCTCCAGGCAACACTGATTAGTCAAGCAGGCTGACACTTGTACAGTGAATCAGAAAGGACTGTGTTTCCATTTTTGTTTGTTTTTTTGAATTTTGTTTTCAATAGTCTTAGTTTGAAGTTTTTTTTTTTAATTTTCTCTTTTTTCCCATTTATTTATTTATTTAATTGAGACAGAGTTTCACTTTGTGGCCCTCAGTAGAGTGCTGTGGCATCATAGCTCGCAGCAGCCTCCACCTCTTAGGCTCAAGTGATTTTCTTGCTTTGGTCTCCCAAGTAGCTGGGATTACAGGCGCCCGCCACAACGCCTGGCTTTTTTTTTTTTTTTGTACAGATGGGGTCTCACTCCGGCCCAGACTAGTCTCAAACCTCTGAGCTCAGGGCAATCCACCCACCTCGGCCTCCCAGAGTGTTAGGATTATAGGCGTGAGCCACCGTGCCTGGCCAAGACCGTGTTTCTTAAAAGTAAAATAGTGGACTATAGCACATTCTGTCTCAGAACTTTCATAGTGACCTACAAATACATAAATATGCATTTATACCTATATCTATCTATCTATCTACCTACCTATCATCTATCTGATAGATAGCCAAATCAGATTATCATAAAAAACAGAAGCATTACCAGTAGAGTTTCTGATATTCATGATCACTTACTGAGATCAACTCTGAAATTAAATTTTAATTCCCAAGTACACGTGAATACTTTGGTTATTGAAAGCAAATAACCAGGGCCTTATCAAAAAACTTCACAAGTTTATTTGGCTTCCACAAATTTAGACATCTAGTGATACTCCTATTATCTGTCTCGGATTCTGTTATCTTTAGAAAAATTTACATGTTAAGTTCCCAAATGGCTTACAATAACCTAGTACAGTCCCAAGAGAAGCAAATTTTGATTCCAGCATAAACGTCCATTGAATTTTGTATCAACACGCCTCAGACCCTGGCACCCTCCTCTGTTCTTTGGGTTTCCTTTTTCTGGTCTTATTTCTAACAATGTGAGGTTGTGACTGGTGGACGAGGGTCCACTCCTGTCCTCCCCTGCCATTACCAGCTGTGTAGGTGACGTTGCCACTATCTCCTTCCTGGTTTATTTCAGTGTTTTAGTCACTATCTCAGGCTCTCTCCTGAGGAAAAAGCTATAGATTTTTTTTACAGAAAAAAAAAAAAAAAAAAAAAGAAATTAGCTTAATGTCAGTACAGGACATTCCTGAGGAATCTCTATTGTAGGTTAATCAGCAGAAATATTTACCTTTGACCCTGAAGAGTTGAACAGCGGGTCCACAGTACCCCTTGTTAGCATTAATCAGGTATTTTCAAGATTTTTCAGACATCTTGGAACGTTCGGTCTTCCTTGGGAAGAAGGCTGCCAACGTCTTGATGGCAGGAACTGTGTGCTATTGCTCACTTCCACAGCCACAGCACTTGCCAGGGTGGATGTATTGAACAAGTGAACAAATGAATCAATGAGTGAGCAGGGTGTGACACTGGTAATTCTTCTTTGTTACTGCAGCAGTGAATTTCCTTCTATGTGCTGGAATTCTACTGTGGGTAATTTAATTTCCCGTGTTTCTTCATCAGGCAGGAGGTTTTCTGTTTTGCCGAGTGGCAGGTGGATTGCTCTTGTTGGGGTGAAAAGAGTAAAATAGACACGCGGACAGTGAGTGAGCGGAAGGACAGGCAGGTTGTACAGCAAAGGCTGTTTCCACGGGAAACATTTAGACAAAGAATGGAGGGCGTGGAAGGCAAATCTTTGCCTCAAACTATTCTCTTTGTTTTTTAGAAGGAATGTGCTGACCCGAGGAGTGCAGTGTGCATCTTGGGGGATGTATCAGCAGGGATACACTAAAATTTGCATGGGGCACAGAAAGCTATTTCTTTTTATCCTTTTCATTAAACATTTTATTTTAAGACTATATATTAATAAACTTCTTACTTAAAATATGGGGGAAAACCAATCTACTAAGTGTGTCACTCAGACAGGCAAGTAAAAAGAAATTAAAGTTTAGTGTTGATTTGTATGAACCTACCATGCGTACCATGTAGCGTCTTTCATTCTTACAAAAATGCTGCTGCTGCTGCTGTTGAGAGCCTTGGTGAGGTAGGTCCAGGGGCCAATTCGTTAACAAAAGTGACCACACCCTAATCCTCTCTGTTTTTACCTTGTAAGTGGTGAGAAACAAAGAAACAAAAAAGGGAGTTACGTGGTGTGCAGGACATCCTGTGTTACGGAGAAAAGAGAGCTGGGGACAGAAGGCAGCAATGGCCTCAGATGGGGATGGAAGGGCTGCGAGAGACCCACAAGCTGAGTTAGGGAGCTGTGCCCATGGAAGACTCTTCCAGACTGGGAGAAGCCTGAGTGCACTAGCTTCTCTCAGCACCTTCTTTCAGGTAGGTGTCAACTTGCTGTGTAAGGATGCCAGGGCAGAGGGAAGAAGATGCTGTGGGAGGGAAGTGAGGTCACAACACTTAGCAGGAAGCCCAGGGACTCAGCCGCTGCCATCGGCCTTGTACTAGGGTGGAATTTATACCTTATTCCTAATGATCAAACACTTCTGCCTATGCATGACCAAATGGGGCTGCTAAGGGCTTCACTTGAAAAATAGTAAAAACCATTTTATTTGTAAAAAATTAATGCAGAAATTCTGATGTTTACTTTTAGCATTCAGCAGGCATTCTTGTCTAGTGCATTTTAGGCATTGCTCCTCAGACTGCTCATCTTGATGTGTGTTAAGACAACTGATGCAACATAAAGACTCCTCAAGTACACTGGGTTTGGCATTATTTCCAAATTCCACTCTGAGTCTCAGGCTACACAATTTTCCAACATCCCTCTCTCCAACATGTGTTAGAAACATATAGACATCAGAAAAAAATTTAAATTACACAGTAATGTGATAAGTTCACTACTGAAAATAAACTATCCAAATAAATTAAAGGAAAGAGTGTGAGTGTGTTTGTGTGTGTTCACTCACATATCCTTACATATGTATATACATATGTGTGTGTATATGTGTGTGCATGTTCCTTCGCATATCCTTATGTGTACGTACATGTATGTGTGTATATGTGTGTGTACATGTGTACTCACATATCCTTATATATGTACATGTATATATGTGTGTATAGGTGTGTGTGCATGTGCACTCACATATCCTTAGTGTGTATGTACATATATGTGTGTGCACTCACATATCCTTAGTGTGTATGTACATATATGTGTGTGCATGTGCACTCGCATATCCTTATGTGTATGTACATGTACGTGTGTGTGCACTCACATACACTTAGTGTGTATGTACATATATGAGTGCATGTGCACTAGAATATACTTAGTGTGTATGTACATGTATGTGTGTGTGTGCACTCACATATCCTTATGTGTATGTACATGTACGTGTGTGTGTGCACTCACATATCCTTAGTGCGCATGTACATATATGTGTGTGCATGTGCACTGGAATATACTTAGTGTGTATGTACATGTACGTGTGTGTGTGCACTCACATATCCTTAGTGCGCATGTACATATATGTGTGTGCATGTGCACCCGCATATCCTTATGTGTATGTACATGTACATGTGTGTATGCACTCACATATCCTTAGTGTGCATGTACATATATGCGAGTGCATGTGCACTCACATATCCTTATGTGTATGTACATGTATGTGTGTGCACTCACATATCCTTAGTGCACATGTATATATATGTGTGTGCGTGTGCACTCACATATCCTTATGTGTATGTACATGTATGTGTGTGCACTCATATATCCTTAGTGCGCATGTACATATATGTGTGTGCATGTGCACTCGCATATCCTTATGTGTATGTACATGTATGTGTGTGTGTGCACTCACATATCCTTAGTGCATATGTACATATATGTGTGTGCGTGTGCACTCGCATATCCTTATGTGTATGTACATGTACGTGTGTGCACTCACATATCCTTAGTGCACATGTACATATATGTGAGTGCGTGTGCACTCACATATCCTTATGTGTATGTACATGTATGTGTGTGCACTCACATATCCTTAGTGTGTATGTACATATATGTGTGTGCATGTGCACTCGCATATCCTTATGTGTATGTACATGTACATGTGTGTGATAGCTTGTTGGTCTGAGTGAGAGTGTGCCTGCATGTATGTGCAGCTGTCTGTGAGCCAGTTCTTGCAGGACTTCTGTGACACATGAGGCCTGTGCCAGTTGGCGAGGTCTTAGTACAGAGGTGGCAAAATGTGATTCATAATCTGCAAGAGTCACTGTGGCTGTTCTGCTGAGAGTCAGGTCTTGGAGGGAAGGAGAAAAGCAGGGGCCCCAGCTGGAGGCTGTTGCAGTGGTTCAGGTAAGGAAAGATCATGGCTTGGTCAGTGTGAGTATGGAAGGAACATGCAGGAGAGCCTGAGAAGTGAACCAGAGTCTCTGATTCTATGTCAGCTTGGAGACTCTGGTCACGTCATTTGACCTTCAGCTTTCTCATCTACTTTGTCTCCTTGGAAGCAAGATGGTTGTAATAAAATGAGAGGACAATGTACGGAAGTATTTCCCAAACTATGAACCTCTCTTTAAAAAAGCATATTGCCCAGGGCAGGATTTTCCAAGCAGTGAATCAAATTAGTGGATCATGAAGTTAGTTTAGTGGGCCAGTATTTAAATAAAACAGACTAAAAGAGAACTGAAGAGATACAATGTTTGGGAAACATTGTCATGGAAAATAAAGAATGTGGCTTGGACTCAGACAAGGCTCCATTTCAAGACCCATAGCAACCACTTACTCACTGCATGATGCTCCAGAAATATATTTCTCTGGTTCGTATCCTTATCTGAAAAGTTAATATGGTCAAAAAAAATTCCTACCACAATGATAATTAAATGATTTAATGCACTTAGTGCTTAGCAATGTCCTTGGCACATAGTAAGTTCTCAATAAAATTATTATTAATTATAGTAATTATAGAACAACAAGCACAGAACCACTGTGAATTATAACTTATTGTATTAACATGTTGTTATTAAGTAATATGAACAAACAAGCATGGCTTAGAAATGTTACAGGATTTTATATCTATTTGCTTTTTTCCAAATTCTCCTTGGTTACTTGCACCTCAAAGAACAGAATAATTTCTCACAGCACTGGATATATATGTATTTTTAATGTTTCTGCTTACATCTCTAATCTCTTTCACCGATTTTGTCACGAACTTATAAAAATTACAAAATAGACATCTGTACCAGAATGTTTATTGCAGCCCAATTCATAATTGCTAAGTCATGGAAGAAGCCCAAGTGCCCATTGACCCACGAATGGACTAGCAAATTGTTCTACATGTATACCATGGAATACTATGCAGCCTTAAAGAAAGATGGAGACTTTACCTCTTTCATGATTACATGGATAGAGCTGGAACATATTCTTCTTAGCAAAGTATCTCAAGAATGGAAGAAAAAGTATCCACCCTACTATGAAGCTAAATTATAGCTTTCACATGAAGGCTATAACCCAACTATAGCACAAGACTATGGGGAAAGGGCCAAGGAAGGGGAAGGGAGGGGAAAGGTTTTGGTGGAGGGAAATAGTAATGATCCCTATTTCAATGGAGAGATTATTTCCTAATGTTTATAATCATTTCATGGTATGACATCATGGCGCTTAAAGTATGTATTACACTAGGGAGTTTTCATTTAATGACCTTATATGACCTTATATTGCTCTTTTTCTTCTACAGCTTTCTCACTGATTGCTGAAGTGAGACATTTAGCTTGCAAGCAATGGGTGGGGCAACATCTATGGTGCATCTTAGAATGGGTACAGGCGATTGCACTAATGTACACAGCTATGATTTAACAATAAAAAAAAGAAAGAGTTTGGGGACCATGGTAGACACAGGAAAGGGGTAGATACCCTGTTGTGAAGAGTGTTGTCAGTAAACAGCCTCCATCTGTCATCTTCAAGGTCTGTCTCAACTCAATGGGGTCACATCCTTCCTGGGGCTATTTACATATGGTGACCATCACAGGTAGGGATAGAAATGCTTGACCATTTGGTTTCAGTGTGCGAGCTCTCATGGGCTGCTTCAGAGCTCTTGGTCCTGTCAATAGATACAGTGTTGGGCCTCTATTATGGTTCACCTTCACCCTCTTCCCAATTTTGCTTCCACCTTCTTCCTTTCACAGGTGCTGATTCCCTAGAGAGCTCATGCTCCTCAAAGTCCATCACAGCATGTGCTCTGCAGAAGTCAAAAATTGTAAGTACTAAATGAAGAAAAACCAGCTCACTGTTTTGTTGGTTTTGTTTCTTTTCCTTCAAAGCATTTGGGATAATGAACACATGCTAAACGAGATGGCATATGTTCTTTCCACTCTGTGAATAAATTGAGCTTGAACTCCCGAGTGGAGTAGGATGTGGAGGAAATGGTGCTCAGGCAACACCTGAGAAAGTGTGATTTGGGGTCCAAGGGTGAAAGTTTGATTGTGGACAAGTCTTTCCCCTCAGTAGTGCACAGTTGACCAAGGTGTAGCCAATGACTTTATGGGCTACCAGACAAGGGTAGCAATGCCCAGTGAAGCAGAGGCAGTGAGAAGATGCCCGGAAGAGGAGACATAAGTGGATTTTCTCCTAAACCCACAAGAAATATCACTATCATTTTCAAAGCAGGGCTGGAGGAATATTGCAGAGTAGGCTCAGAATAATTGAGACTGACACATAGGTCATTATGAAAGTTTCGAGACAGACTGTTCTATGGTCCATTATTTCACTTCCAAGAAACATAGTCAATAGTATCTTTCTGATTCACCTGAGCACCAAAAAAGTTTCAACTTGCTAGGTTTATGATGTTGCTAGGAGGGCTTTATTTGTTTCTGTCCATGTGGAGCTTATGTTCCTTGATTTTTGTGTATCTCAAATTTTGTAATCACTCAATATTAATGTTACCTTGTCTATACTCACTGATTGCTGAAGTGAGACATTTAGCTTGCAAGCAAGAGGAATAATGTGCCCTGTTAATATACTGCACTGGTGATGGAAATTAAAAAAAATGATTTCCACAACAAGAAACCAATAAGAAGAGTACGTGCATGAATACTAAGTATCTATTTGAATCAATTTCAGGGATTTAGTAGTTTTTGACAGCTCCTTGGAAAATTTCTGTGGTCAGTCTACCTTCCAGAAAATCATATACAACTTAACATCTATTATCCTAAATGGACTTAAGTGAAGTTTAGAATAAGACAAAGAAAAATTCTAAAGAAGACATGTATGAGATTTAGAAGAATAAAATGGACCTTCATATAAGGTCATTAAATGAAAACTCCCTAGTGTGATGCACACTTTAAGTGCCATGATGTCATACCATGAAATGATTATAAACATTAGGAAATAATCTCTCCATTGAAATAGGGATCATTACTAAATACTACAATAATAGTAGAGGCATTGAAGAAAGCATTGTATGTGTTCTTCAAAGCCTGATTAAGTAAACTTCAAGGACACAGAGAAATGTACTGTGATCTGTTCTCTCCAAAGGACTTGATATATTTAGATTTTCATTAAGATGAGCTGAAAGACAAAATGTCTTTAGTTATCCAGGAAATGTAATTAACCACTTCCTAAGATTTCTACTTAATCAATGCTATTTCCCCACATATTTGGTTAATTGAATTGTCAGCTTCCACTGTAGTTTGGGGTATGTGGATAATTTTGGCCAGCAACATCAGGGACATTCAAAGTCAAGGTCATTTCCCTCTCTAAAATAGCCTTTGTATTTTGGTCATGACCTCCTATCCCATTCTATGTGAAATATATCTTTAATCCACAGCCACACTTAAATAATATGAATATATCTAAAGATTAAGATAAACAATGCTGAAATACTGAAGTATTTTTTGAAAAAAATGTATGAATACATTTTGGAGTTGCAAAGACCTCAATTTTAATCCCTGTTCTTTAAAGTAATAACTGCCACTGGGAATGTTATTTCTTAGTTTCTTTCTCTGTCAAATGGCAATAATTAATTTCTGCTTCACATTAATATTGTGAGAGATGAGAGGTAATGTTTGGATAGCACCAGACATATAGTAGACATATAATAATTTCTTGCGATTATTATTTTTATTATGATTATTACTATTATTTTTATTTTCAGTCTTCTATATTGCAGCAAGACATCACAGTATCTCATGACCCACATGTCTGAGATTATCTCATATATCTCAAGGAATGTTGGTTTGTCCACGTTTTCAAAGTATATTGTTAGGCTGGAGAACAACTGACTTGCAGGGCCAAGGCAAGCAGGATGCTGTGGAAAACTTTCAACCAACCTGCTCAGTAATCTCCTGGATAAGACCATGCCAAGCCTTCTTCCAGCATTTCTGCAAGGACCTTGGTCCTTTGAGCCACATACTTTAAGAGGTGTAGTCATTTGTGTCCCTCTCTGGGACAGGAAGACTGTATAGACAACCTTTCCTTTCTAGATGCTAGCATTCCTCGAATGGGAAAGGAGAGTTCATTTGTCCACTCCTTCACCCAGTAGCTTGCCTGAGCATATTCTAAGCTTCAAGCACTCTGCTACTTATTGGAGATATACCAATTGCCAAGACATAGTACTTGCCCTCAAAGAATACACTGATGAGTGTAGAACAAGAATGAAAAAAACAGCAACAAAATGAAAACAAAACGAAACAAAACTTGCATTTAGAAGACAGACTGCAGAGTCAGGCCTTAATCCGACTGCTCTGGTACTCACAGTTCTCATCTTTAAAATGAGAACAGCTCCTTCTATCAATGGTCAGGAGGACCACATGGGCTGAGATGAATGACAGGCTTATATAGTGAGAGTTAGTGTACTTCTAATAGCAGTAGTGTTAATTAAAGTGATGATTGTAAAAATCTTTGTTTGTTTCATTATAAGTTCAAAGTATTTCCAGCAAATAGCACAGTGATGGGAAAGGATATATAAAGTTGAGGAAAGAAAAATAGACAAAGGACAAACTACAAAGGGCTTCCTGAAGCCCAAGGAGACAATGGAGGATTATTATAGAATTTTACAAAGAAGAGTTTTAAACAGAAGAAAGCAACTTAGCCTTTAGCTTCTGAAAGATTGCTTGCCCCTGGGGTGGAATGTTAAGTGCCTGCAAGAATAGGATTGGTCCATTTCTGTGACCCACATGTATTCCCCTCCTTGATGTGTTGCAAAAAATTAAAATGAGGACAGTTCAGTCAACAGTGTGTCTGCAAAATTAATGAACCTCTTTGCCTTCAACACCTGGTAATTATATCTTTCAATTAAACTAACTCTATAGCTGTCTATAATCCTATAAATTAACTCACAGCTTTACATATTTCTAAGCAGGCATAATCTTTTCAGGACTCAAACCTGAGAAGCCAGACAGAGAGAGTGGGGTCAGCAAAGGAAAATGAAAGGGCTTTGTTTATGTCTCTTCTACTTGTCACAGAAAAAAAAAAAAAAAAAAAAGAATCTCTTCTCTCTCAGTTTGGCCTCTAGAGCTACAAATGTATGTTTTTGTGTCACGCCTGATCAATTTAGTTTGCATCTGAGCATATCTCATAGCTCACTGGGAAAGGAGAATTGAACTTGTAAAGTCTGTTGTTGAGTATTGTTCATATAAATCCTTTTTTTAGTCATTCATTCACTCATTTGGTTTTTGAGATCAAGGAAACTAGGGATAGGAAAACAATGGGGTCTGTGAGGAATGGGTGGTCTCTGTCATGAGAGAAAAATACAAACCACATAGTTAATTTGTTTATTCATTAATTCTTTCAGCAGACTTTTTTTTTTTTTAATTCTAAATATGGTAGATCCTCCATGGTTGACCACCTCTCTGCATTGACCACCTTCTAATTTTCATAGACCAGACATGCATCACATGTATGTATCAGTACAATAGGACTATTTCCTTATGTTGACCAACTTCCATATGTGACTAGTTTATAACAGTCCCTTGGATGGTCAACTTACAGAAGGTTCTATTGGATGTGGAAAGTAGTGAACATTCCACTAAAGGACATATAGGAAGACGTGGGACACTATAGCAGAGGTTTTCATTTAGTCTGGACTCATCAAATCAATCCAAGAAATGAAATTGACTCTGGGACCTGAACAGCTGACAAAGCAAAGTTGAAGGTCTTTGTAAGAGAATGACAGTGTAGGGAGGGGGAGCCTGGGGAGTTCTCAGAACAGAGAGCTTAGCACAAGAGTACAGAGCAAGATGGACAAGCAAAGGGATGAGATGAGCAGGGCTATGTGGGGTTGTGTAATGATGTTTAGGAGTTTCAAGTTATATCTTAAAATCAAAGAAAAGCTGGGTAACTATGCAAGGCTATTCAGCCAAGGGATGTTCATGACCACGTGGTCGTGGTATTTTTCACGTGCTCTTTACTTGCAGTGTAGGGAAGTGTCTAGAAATCAAGAGACAACTTTGAAGAGTCTTCCAAATTTCAATAGGAATAACATAAGGTCTGAGGACATGGTGAGAAACGAAGAAATTCATGGAAGAGGTTACTAACTGGATGTGGGAGGTATGGAGAGGAAAATGTAAAGATGATGCATATCTTCTTGCCTTGGGTTACTGTGTAATTGCAAAACATTTCCTTTTCTATTCCTCTTTGAGAAGGAATGTAAAAGTAAAGTTAAAAGATCCCTTAGAAGGCTGGTGGCAATTACAAATGAACTATAGTGAAGGGTCAGAAACTTCTCTGATAATCTATATAAATAGTACTCAAGCATTGGAACTGCTCTGTATATACTTAGCCTTCTTTCCAGTGATATATAACATACAAACATGTCGGGATAATCTGAGAGATTTTTATGGAAAATATAAAAAGTAATTTCATAATTCTTACCTCTTTTTATCATCCTAAACCATATTCTAAGTTTGAAATAAGGATGAGGAAACAAATTGAAAATTAAAGTGAATTGGTACATGCAAAGTGTTAAGTTAGTTCTTCCTTACTGGAGTCCCTGTATCTTTCTAGATTAACACAACATTGTAGCATCAGGCACAAGTTCTTAGGTAACTTACCATATGAGCACATCTGTTAGGACATGTGAAGAGTGGTCTTGCCAAAGCCATGAGTTCAGTCTTGAAATGTAGGGGACAAAAATGCCCTCGAAAGAAAAGGAACAAGTTGCTCAAAAGTGAAGCAACAAGTTGTTTCTTTGATATCCCCTATCGCAATATAAAAGAGGCAAATCTTCCAGGAGTAATAATTATAGAAAATAGCATTCATGACCCTACCATCCCATCTCATCCTCTGTACTTTGAAACATCATTTGTTCATACTGTTGGAATGTTCCAACTTGCCATATCTTTTCCTATCACTCATGGACTGGCATGGAAAAATGTGATCTTTTGATTGTTGACTCCAAGATCATTCATTTTGTCTCCAGAACCTCCCTGCCATTTTTCTTTGCTACTTAACTCACTGTCTGAGGCCTGATTTTCCAATCTGTCCTCTGTCTCAGAAAAAAAAAAAAATTGCAATAATCCAAGGTTTTTTTTTTTTTTTTTTTTTTTTTTTGACGCTTTAAATTAAATTTCCATTTAATCAAGGAACATGTCAAACATTT